>JAJAGP010000479.1:0-35286 GCA_025084515.1 Ancistrus triradiatus | reverse complement strand
GAAAAGAAACAGTGAAAGATTTTAATAGATGTAGTCTGTTTTAATAATTGAAAGTACTGGGATACAAAACCACATGTGGCCAAAAGTACTGGGACACAAACACATTGCCACATGTTGCAAGCACTGTTGTAGTTCCTTCAGGAAATGCACATCTATTTTTTTAATATATAATATATTTAATTCATTCCTCATTCATTTTTATACCTGCTTAATCCAGTGGAGTGTTGCAGGTAGCCAGGGCCTAAACAGGACCAACCCTAGACAGGATGTCAATCCATTGCAGGACACAGGCACACACAGAGACTCACTCACGGACACTTTAGACACACCAATGGACCTAATACGTGTATTTTGTAATGTGGAAAGAAATCCAGAGAAAAACCACACTGACATGTGGAGAACATGCACACTCCACACAGGTGGACCTCGTCCAGGTTGAAAATAGAGCCGGGGATCGATGGAGCTGTGAAGAAACAGCAGTAACCGCTTGTGCCAGAAGTGTGGGGTTAAAATGTCAATTAAAAAAACCGTCTTACATCTGTATGGCTTTAAATTGCTATGCATAGCTTATAAAGAACACTAAAGCTTAGAGAAGCATTACAACGTTATTTCCTGAAGATAGGAATTACCACCTATATAAAACCACTCTCAATTCACATCAGTTTAATTAATACTGAAACATGATGCCAGCCAGTATATAACAGTTTGACCAAAAATGATACCAGCACACTGTTTTTACTTTAACACCCAGAAGCTAACTATGTCCTCCTAAGACCATCCAGCCAAGTAATCAAGACTGCACAAAACCATTTAAAGTTTAACAGTAACGTTTTAGATCTCTTTTCTGAGGTGATTATGTCATTAATCTCAGCTATAATCTGGGATTACAGTAATATTGCTACTTCTCTGAACAGCTAGATAATTGAAATTAATTCTAATTGTATGAGATCATATTAGTAAACTAGCGATCAGGAGTAGTTCTTGTAAACAGAAGATTTTAGGCAAACATTTCATATAACTGTGAAATTTGGCTGGCTATAACATTGAGCTTGTTATTATGCCTGTAAACCATGAGTAGCTCAAAGGCCCTTGGACCATGGGCTTCTGTATTATATATTTTTGTCTTAATTTCCCAGGGCTGTATATAGAGATGCTGAGGCCTACCTGCTAGATGATCCTTTCACCCATCTGGATATTGCAACAGAGAAAGAGATATTCGACAAGTATGTATAAGCTGTTTTTACATGTAGTAATAAGTTTCAAATGACTGAGTGTTCTTCTGCCAAACCCTCCATGAATTACCCGCTGTACTATATAGCTACATAACAGTTGGAGGTGGGTTAAAAACTTGAGCCAAGTCCAAGACATGAGCACTACATATTAGCTACTTCAGATGTAGTTTTGCAGAAATGTACCTGTTTCGACAGACAAATATACAGCAGTGCTTGAAAGTTACGAAAATGTTCTATATTTCTGCGTCAGTATGAACTAAACATTATTACATTTACACACAAGCCTTTAAAGTAGATAAAGAGAACTCAATTAAACAAATGAGTCAAAAATATTATACTTATTTATTTGTTTATTGTGGAAAATGATCCAGTATTACAACCCCAAATCAGAAAAAGTTGGGACAATATGGAAAATGCAAATAAAAAAACAGTGTTTGTTACAATTACTTTGACATTTATTTAATTGTAGACAGTATGAACTTAAGATCATTCATATTTTGTTAATTTCATTTGTTAATAAACATCCATTCCTGCATTTCATGCCTACAACACATTCCAAAAAAGTTGGGACGGTAAAACATTTACTACTTTGTAATGTTACCATTTCTTCTCACAACAACTAAAATACATTTTGGCAAGGGCACTGACCCAACCCTATACCATGACAGAGCCTGGCTTTTGGACTTGTTTCTGACAATCTGGATGGTCATTTTCGTCATTGGTAAAGAACACATGGTGGCCACATCTTCCAAAATGAAAGATTTTGAATACTGATTGGTCTGACCACAGTACATGTTTCTACTGTGTGATGGTCCATCCCAGATGACTCTGAGCCCATAGAAGTCGACAAGCTTCTGGACATGGTTATCATAAGGGTTCGTTTTTGCACAGTAACAGTTTAAGTGGCATTTGTGAATGCAACTCTGTATTGTAGTGCTTGACAAATTTCTGCCAAAGTAAGCCTTTGACCGTTTGGTTATATCAGCTATTGGTGAATGGTGGTTCTTCATGCAGTACCATCTGAGGGATTGAACATCAAAGGATTTTAGTTTAGGCTAGGACTCTTGCCCTTTATACACTGGAATTCCATAGTTCTTGAATCCTTTAATTATATTATGTACTGTAAAATTAGAAATATGCAAATATTTCTTCTCATGCGTTTATTGATAAACTGGAGATCCTTTGCCCAACTTTGCTCCTCATAAACTCAGCCTTTAAAGGACACTGCTTTTTTACCAAACTATGATTATAATCACCTGTTGACATCAACTGTATGAAATAACATAATTTTGTAGTTTTTTTTATCTCACTACTAGCCCTAAATTGCTCCCATCCCAACTTTTGTTGGATTTTTTTACAGGCCTGAAATGCAGGAATGGATGATTATTAACAAATGAAATTACGTTGATCAGAAATAAACATGAAATATATTGGGTTTATACTGTCTGCAATGACATAAATGTCAAGAATATGTACGTAACACTGCATATCTTTAATTTTGTATTTTCAATACCGTCCCAAAGTTTTCAGATTTTTTTTTTTTTCAGATCTTTCTGATTGTACATTTCTGTGAGTGGTAAAACTGTGGGAACTTCTAGGATTAGATTAGAGTCAGGTATTTCAATCAGTGGGATGATAATTATGTGTGTGCACATTGTTTTATTTAAAGAACAGAGATCTGTCAAAGTCTGATCTTCACAACATTTGTGGAACAGTGTCCTTGTACAAACAAAAGGAGAATTCTGACAAATTCAGAAAAAGAGTTATTGATGCACATTAGATTTTCCTGAATTCCAAGAGAACACTGGGCATGCAGCAAGACAATGACATCAAGCATACAAGTTGTTCTCCCAAATAGTGGTTAAGGAACAATAAATTTCATGTTTTGGAATAGCCAAGTCAACGTCCTGAATTTTATCCTGTTGAAATGTTGTGGAAGGACATAAAGTGAGCTGTTCATTTAAAGAAACTCAACAGCATCCCAGAGTTGTAGTTGTTTTTATAGGATTGAGCTAAAATTCCTCCAAGACGACGTGGAGGACTGATCAGCATTAGTTGAGGTTATTGTTGCAAAAGGGGGCCACACCAGATACTGAAAGCAAAGATTCCCTTACATTTGCCACTCACATACAGTGGTGAATATAAATATAAATATGACCTAAAACATCATCAGATTTTCACACAAGTCCTAAAAGTAGATAACGAGAACCCAGTTAAACAAATAAGACAAAAATATTATACGTGGTCATTTATTTATTGAGGAAAATGATCAATATTTCATATTCGGAGTGGCAAAGTAGTGACCTTTGGCCTTTTCAGTATCTGGTGTGACCCCCCCCGTGCAGCAATAACTGGCAACTAAACGTTTCCTGTAACTGTTGATCAGTCTGCACGACCAGCTGGGAGGGAATTTTAGCCCATTCCTCAGTACAGAACAGCTTCCGCTCTGGGATGTTTGGTGGGTTTCCTTTCCCCTCACATTCCTGCTCGCTTCAGTCCTTCATTCCACGAATTTGATTGGATTAAGGTCAGGACTTTGACTTGGCCATTCCAACATTACTTTTTATTCTCTTAACGCATTTCTGTGCTAGAGCTGCGTGTTGCTAGGGTCCATTTGTCTTGCCTGCATGACCCACCTCTCTTGAGATCAGTTCAGGACAGATGTGTCCTGACATTTTCCTTTGGAATTGTCGATATAATTCATAATTCATTGTTCCATTGATAATGGCAAGCATCCTTGCCCAGATGGCAACAAAACAGGACAGAGGCCCAAACCATGATACGAACCCCACCACCACCATGTTTCACAATGGGATAAGGGGTTTTCTTATGCGGGCCATGCAGTTTTTCCTTTCTTCAAAGATAATGCTTTTGTTAAACCAAAAAGCTATGTTGGGTCCCTCATCCAGCCACAAAACATTCTTTTCCAGTCGCCTTCTGGCTTGTCAGTGATCTGTAGCAACTGCAAGACGAGCAGCAATGTTCTTTTAGGAAGCAGTGCTTTCTCCTTGCAACCCTGCATGCACACATTGTTGTTCAGTGTTCTTCTTGATGGTGGAAACTCATGAAATCCTTAATCTAGCCAATGTGAGGAGAGGCCTTCTGCGCTTAGAAGTTACCCTGTGGGTCCTTTGTGACCTCACCCACTATTACCCTTGGTCTTGGAGTGAATTTTGTTGGTCGACCACTTCCCTTGGAGGGAAACAATGTCTTGAATTTCCTCCATTTGTACCCAATCGGTCTGACTGTTGGCATTGGGGGGAGTCCAAATCTTTAAGATGGTTTTTAACATTTTTCCACCTGAATGAATCAGCACTCGTTCTCTGTGGTCCTCAGAATCTCCTTTGTTTTTCGGCCATGATACACTTCCACAAACATGTGTTTGTGAAGAGCAGACTTTGATAGATCCTGTTCTTTAGATAAAACAGGTTGCCACTCACACACCCTGATTTCCATCCCATTGATTGGAAACACGGACGCTAATTTCACCTTCAAATAACTGCTATCCTAGAGGTTCACATACTTTTGCCACTCACTAATAAGTAATATTGGATATTTCCCTCAAGAAAATAAATGACCAAGTATAATATTTTTGTCTCATTTGTTTAAACTGGGTCGCTTTATCTATTTTAGGACCTTATTAAAATCTGATGATATTTTTAGGCATTTAATGCAGAAATACAGAACTTCCTAAAGAGTTTCACAACTTTCAAGCACAACCACTGTAAATTGTAATATTTGATCATTCCCTCAACACATAATGACCAACTGGCAATTTTTTGTAACATTTCATTGTATGTAATTTAGAATTTGTGAAATCTGATGCCGTTTTCAGGCCATGTCTAATGTAAAAAGTATAATATTCTAAAGTGTTCACAAGCATTAAGCATACCACGTAGCACCACCCATGTAATGAAAGATTACTGCGATCAGGTTAAACCTAGTAGCCCTCTCGATATGTTTCTGTTAAGGCCATTGTAAGTAGTGAGCCACCATGTTTTTATTAACTAAAACGAAGGTTCCTACAGTAACTTAGGAATGATCACTCTTACATTACGGGCAACGGTGTTTCTCTATGCTGATATGTTGTCAGAATAAAAGCCCCTGCTTTCAAAGTTATTGTATCAGTTTCATTAGCTTTGCAAATTTTCCTGACTTAATTTTGCATAATTGTCAATTTCATATAGGCTATTTTTATTTTTTATTAATGGATTTATTAAATTGCACTCTACTTCATGTTTTCTTTGAATGTTTAGATTGTATAGTCTTATTGTAGACCTGAAAAGTTTACACTGGAATTACAATTTATTTCTTATTTTTTAGATTTAAGTTTTAGCTGGCTGATCACTATAGAATGAGATAATGGTCTCAATAGTGGGTTATGATATTTAAAATTCCCATATATTTCAATAGGAAATTGGATAATATAAACTGCTTTTTATAAAGTTATTGCTTTGATATTATTAAGTATCTGTCTGAGCACTTATAAGTAGGCTTTTTCCTCCAGGTGTCTGTGCAAGCTCATGTCATCCAAGACCCGCATTGTTGTCACCAACAAAATCGAACACCTAAAGAGGGCAGACAAAATACTGCTGCTGCACAATGGCGAATCCTTTTTCTATGGAACGTTCTCAGAGCTGCAGTCACGGAGGCCTGACTTCAGTTCTCTGCTGCTGGGCATGGAGGCTTACGACAGTATCACTGCCGAGCGCAGATGCTCCATCCTTACAGAGACGCTACGCAGAGTTTCTGTGGATGAAAGTTCAGGGATCCGCCCTGAACGTCCCACTTACCGGCAGGTGGCTCCTCCCAACTACAAAGAGGAAAGGAAGGCTTCAGTGATCATCAACCCATTGCTGTCCGATCGTAAGGCTTCCTTCATCCCGGGCATTGAGGAGGAGGTTAAGCACCCACTGCCTGATCGCAAGTTCTCTCTGGTGCCTGAGAACGAGCTAGTAGATGAGTCATTCATGGGGAATGATATGTACCACAATCACGGAGTGCACATGGCAGGCCAGAGGAGGCAGTCAGTTCTGGCCTTTATGACCAATGCACAGGGACCCGGCAGACGTGACCAGCATCAGTCTTCCTTCCGCCGCCACCTGTCCATTGTTCCCCAGAGTGAGCTGGCATCTGAGCTAGACATCTATGCTCGACGACTGTCAGATGATGGTGTTTATGACATCAACGGAGAGATCGATGAGGAGAACATCGAGGTAAGAAATAACAGGTGCGCTGATACTTCCATATTTGTATAGCTGTGTAATTCACACTCCCTGTAAAAAATATACATAATATAATTATATAGAATTACAACCGCCCTTGTGCTTGATCGTGATGAATCTTTGTTGTCCGACCACTCTCCTGGGGAGGGTAAAATAGTCTTGAATTTCCTCATTTGGACCCAATCTGTCTACTGTCATGGGTGGAGTCCAAACTCTTTAGAGATGGGTTCCGTCACCTTTTCCAGCCCGATGAGCCTCAACAACTCTGTCGAGGTCCTCAGAACTCTCCCTTTTTGTGCCATGACACACGTCCACAAACGGGTTGTGAAAGCAGACGTTTGATAGATCTCTGTTCTTTAAATAAACCTAGCCCGCCCCCCACACCTGATTGTCATCCCATTGATTGAAAACACCTGACTATTTCACCTTCAAAGTAACTGCGCATTCCTAGAGATTCCATACATTTGCAACTCACTAAGATGTAATATTGGATGATTTCCTCAATAAATGAATGACCAAGTATAATATTTTTTGCCTCATTGTTTATTGGGTTCCTCTTATTCGACGTTTAGAACAATCTGATGATGTTTTAGCCATGTTTACGAAAATGGTTTCCAAACTTCAAGCACCACGGAGACCATGGCCAAAGGATAAAAACATACATGGTGCTATGCTAGAACTCCCCTTTAATTTTTCATTATGCATTTGGTTACATATTTCCTCACAGGCATGCTTTGCAGATGAACAAATAGAGGATGTCTTTGAAACTACAAAATGGAACACGTATGTCCGATATTTGTCAACCAACAAGAGTCTTATTTATGTTCTGATCTTCATCCTTGTCATCTATGCTATTGAGGTAATCAAACTTAAATTCTTTTTTGCCTTTACTTGCATCAGTGTTTGTTTATGGACCTTCCAGAAACTGAAATTTTAATCCAGTATTAACTCTAAAATTAATGGCTAGCTGTGGGCACAGGTAATCAGGAAGTGTGATATTGAATATATCACTTACAGTGGTCTTAGACCCCTTTGAAAATGCTACTATGTTTAGCATTAGAAATGATATTGTATAACAGGGCCATCATCAACCCCACTTTACTGGGATATGTACCCCAGTAAATGTTGCTGTGTCCCACTAAAATTACAGGGGCTAAAAAGTCAAATTTCTCCTGGATTGCTGAGCAGAACTACAGGACACGCCACACAAATGCACTACAGCCACTACACTTCCCATAATGCCCCAGCATCTTTCCACAAGCTTGAGCAGCTAACGTTTTCAGTTAGAGTCAGTTGCTTTTGTTTTATTCTCATGGAATAATGGACATTTGCAGAAAGAGTCAGCCATGCTGCAGATGAGGTGATGATAGCTCATAGCTAAATGCTTATTTAATACAATTAATGAATACAGTCTTTAGTGTTAATTTGTTTTTCATTTCTCAACCATTGCAGAGTAATTAACTTTAGTGTTAAATCACTTAATCTATTTGGTATTTAACAGGCTTATTTTTTATGCACAGTTGTGCCACTATGACTGATTGGCAAGCAGAGGGGTAAAGCCGTGCCCCTCTAAATTCTGTGTGTGCCCCAGTACAACAAGTAGTCAAGGAACAGCAGATTGTATAATCAACAAAACAATACTTCCATATCAGCAGCATGGTTTCACAATTTTCTTTCTTTTAAATATCTTGTGATGTTACTGAATGCTTGGTTATCTATGTCTTCAAATGCTACAATAAATCCTTGATGGGATATAGGTCAGGTGACAGTCAGACTCACTCAAAATGTTGTGCTGATTGTATGATTTACAATGACAAACATTGCATTTAATTAGAGAATTGCTAAATAAAAGAATTTTCACTCAATTGTTCTCTACTGCTTGTAGGTGGCTGGATCTGCCGTTGGAATATTTTTGATAACCGAGTAAGTGCATGAAAAGCCTCATTATACTTACAATTTAACACCTACAGAGGCAAATCAAGCAATGTTAATAACGCACTTTGGCAGTGCATCCTGTTGCAAGTCCTGTTTTACAAAATGATCTTAAATAGATAATCATTTCTAGTGACCTCACAATACACAATGAATTCTTCTTCAGTGAGGTCTGGAAAGAAGAGCATCATGAGGTCAGCCCAAATACCACCAAACAAGCCAACCTGTCTCTGGCCGACACATCATTTTCCCTCAACATCCGTCCCACCAGCAGCTACTACATCGTCTACATCTATGTGGCTACTTCTGAGAGCATCTTAGCTCTGGGGTTTTTCATCATGGGGCTAACCGCTTGGTTTCCACGAGGGATTCCAACTCCAAGAAACTGCATCAGAAAATGCTGAGTTCAAGTGCTCAGGCACCTATGTCTGGTCTCAACACAACACCATGAAGACAGGTGGTGAAGTCCAAACGTATCAGCATTCCTGCCTGTTTTACCATTGTTGAATTGTGGGTTTAATGTTTGGTTTTCAAGGTCGTATCAATGAAAGATTCACTAAGGAGTGGCTCTAGAGATGACAGTTGCCGCCTCTACTAATGTTGATCTTGGTCCAGGTTTGTACTACAACACATGCGCTCTGTAGTGGAAAGAAGTTTTTAACAAGTCAGGTCAGAGCTTGGAGAATTTGATATGCCATATAATACAACCTGCCTGCCTGATCTAAGCCTTTCCTGTCCCCAGCTGACCCTGGTGGTTATGGGATGCATTCTGGTCGTGTCCATCATGCGACCGTACATATTTCTCGCAGCTACGCCCTTGGCCTTCGTCTTTATTTTGATGAGGAAGTACTTCCTGCGCACGGGTCAGCAGTTAAAGCAGATGGAGACAGAAGGTAAAAAGAGACGTAGATTTCAGAATGTGTCAGTGTGTGCATGTAGAGCAATCACAGGATAAAACTTTAAAGTGATTTCCTTGATGGAATCCCTGAGCTGTGTTTGGACATGCACCAGCGGTATCTAGCCTTTGACTTTATATTAGACAAACATGACGACTATGACGATTGTTAACAGCCAAAGAATCCGAAGAATAAGCACTGCAGTCTTACAGAGATCCTAAGGGAGGTGAGCACTACATACTTTACTACAAGATATGTCACTAACAGAACATTGGTACTGCTGGCATGTGACACTCAGAGAAGAGTCAGAAAGTCTGACAGGGTGCTAGCAGAAGGTCAACATTATGGCAGAAAACAGGAGAAGAGCAGAGGATGAATGAGTCAGGAGGGAGGAGAAGGGATATTTCAGAGGAAGTGTCAAGAGCACAGGTCAGAATTTGGCCTCCCTGTTCCTCTGGAGTTCATGATAGACCCAAAGCTAGTGAATAACCCCAGCACTGACCCAGTCCGTCCAGCCCTGCATCACTTTTCACAATATTACGCCAACAGGAAGCAGAGCTGCGTTATGCTCAAACACTGTTGACTAGTCTTTCTGAGGTCACACACGGAGTAATATGGTTTTTTCCAAAATGTAAACACAAAACTGGCACAGTTTAAGAACAATAAGCCAACGGGAGATTTCCTCCTAGCCATGCTGTCATCATTTACTAAGGTTGCAGTTTTAGTAGGGCCAAATGAGTAAGCGTCTTTTGTTTGTGATGGTGGTTTGGGTTGTTTGTGCTCTGATGAATGCTAAGAATGTGACGATGAAATAATAGGCTGAGTCGTGTGCATGGAACACCCTCTGCTTCATAAACACTGGGTTAGGCTGAGTTGTTTGTGAGTAGTAAAATGTCCGAGGACAGACATGCAGCTTGGAATAATGACATGTACTGTACTGTAAACCCTTTATAGTCCACTACTTACCAATATGAAGCCATAGAACTATGGAAATACTTTAGAATGACATAACATATATATGTGTATATATATATATATGCAGTGTTCCTTGCATTTACTTTTATTTCATTGCAGACAGTATGAACCCAAGGTATTTCATGTTTTGTCTGGTCATTTTCATTTCATTCGTTAATAAACAGAAGATCTCCAGTTTATCAACAAATGTGTAAGAAAATGATTGAAATGTTTAAAAACAATGTTCCTCAAAGAAAGACTGGAAGCGATTTACATATTCATATTTCAGTCCAAAAGTTTTCTGGTTTAGCTTGTATACATTGTCTTATTGAAAAATGCATGGACGTCCCTGGAAAAGAAGGCAGTTTATGTTGATCTAAAATCTCAATGTACTTTTCTGCATTAATGCTGCATCACAGAAGTGTAAATGACCTATGCTAAGGGCACTGACACAACCCCATACTATGACAGAGTCTGGCTTTTTGACTTGTTGCTGATAACAGTCTGGATGGTCTACCATGGTACAGCAGGGATCACAGAAGTGTTTAATGCTGATTACGGGAGAAAGTGTCATGACAAACAGTACAGCACCCCCTGTTGAATCTCATCAGAATCCCTAGACAGAGTGCTCATCATGCTAGCCTCTGTTCACCCCCAGTAGTGCTGACAATGGGCATACGAGTGTCAGAACTGGACCTAGGAGCAGTTTATCTGGTCTGTTGAGTCTGTTTCTTTTCCATCATGTAGCCGGTCAGGTATGTGTGCGTCATTTACCTGGGGAAGTGATGGCACCAGGATGCTCTGTGAGAAGAACCGAAGCCAGTGAAGGGAGTGTGATGTCGTTCGTGTGTTTTGCACATCTCACCATTTATTGAACAGTGTAAATTTTTGTTTGTACCACCATTGAAGCACAACTTCTCTTATGATTGATTGCTTGATCTCTGATAGGAAATCTATAGTCTTCAGTAAATCAGTGACAGTAATACATGTATATATAGTGTTACTTCGGTTCTCGACGCATATTGACTGGAACAATTTGTCTCGGTTCTTGTCATTTGCTCGGTCTGAGTGGAGCCACATGACTTGTTTCAGCCGAAACTTGAATCATGATTCACGATTATTGTGTTTTTCTTTATTTTGACATCTACCGTACTGTATTCTTAGTGTAAATAAGTCTCTGTGGATCCTAATAGTGTATTAGAGCCAACCAAAAGCAAAACAGGAATTGAATGCTCGAGAACACAGGCTGCTGTTAGCTTAGCAGCTATGATATGATATACACCAATAGAGCAAGTGTTTTGCTTTTACTTTTCACTTTCAATCCATTACTAACTAAATTACATGAGATGTATCATACAATAAGCTTTGTGTTAATGATTTTGGCCCACTGTAGGTTAATGTAAGTGTTTTAAACATTAACTTACTTTTCATTATTTATCATAGGCTTTGCTATGATACAGTTTGGACCACTCTGCCAAACACACGTTGAACTCCTCAGTTCATGATACATTTGACTTATGATGGATTTGTCAGAACATTTCCCCTTTGTACACCAGAGAGCACCTGTACAATGCAACTCCATTAATGCATATACAGTGTGGATTTTCTGGGGGTCTGGAATGCATTAATTCAATTTACATTATTCCTTATGGGGAAAATATTCTCGGTACTCATCGTTTTCGGTTCTCGGCAAGCTCTTCTGGAATGAATTAAGAACAAGAACCGAGATATGTCCTTCTCCAACATTATTATGTTACTGTTCTGATTTCTATGGGCAATTCATCATTTACTAATTAAGCACTAGCGGTATCAGGTTCAGTTGCTACTTGGTTGAAATGTAAGATCCTTGTGGCCATCCCTGTACTAAATACTTAAGACCCTATCCTACATGTCTAATGCATTGCACCTCACTTACCTCTTTTTCATTATCTCTTTCTCTTTGTCCAGCTCGTAGCCCCATCTTCTCCCATCTCATCATCTCTCTGAAAGGCCTATGGACGATCCGGGCCTTTGACCGTCAGGCGTACTTTGAAAATCTTTTCCATAAAGCCCTCAACACACACACTGCCATCTGGTTCCTGTATCTGTCCACCCTGCGTTGGTTCCTCTTCCGCGCCGACATCATCTATGTCTTTTTCTTCACTCTTGCTGCCTGGATTGCAGTAGGAACTAACCGTAAGCACGCTCCTACACTTTCCATTTGTGGTGCTCAATCTGTAATAGATGCACTGCATAATAAGGTTTATGGATTTATCCATACAGTATATTGCACTATATGTGAACTTTCTATGTGGTCAGGTAGTTGTGAACAGATGCTTGAATGCATGATTTGGCTGGTTTCACAGACAATTTCGCCGAGAGTTAATTGCTAGCAGTAGTTGGAAAAATGCCTTTGAAGTGATTATTGAGGTCATTGCATGCTTCGTTGTGCTTGATGTTTATACATTGTGTGTGTGTGTGTGTGTGTGTTAGAGGATAAACCCGGTGAGATTGGTATCATCATAGCCCTGGCAATGCTCATTCTAGGCACCTTCCAGTGGTGTGTCGCTACCAGCATTGCAGTAGATGGAATGGTATGTGTTCTTGTTGCTCTCAGTCACACACACGTGTGTACACACACATACGTGCTAGTCTATCTGTCATTGTGGGGACTTGTCGTTGACATAATATTAGTTTCGTTACTTAATGCTACACCCTAGCAAATGATTGTGATGATTCTTGTTTCCCTTCTTCTCTCAAACTTAATCAAGTCACCATAAGTGGACTGAATATAGCCACCATTCTATCCATTTGTATTATTATCGAATACCATTGCAATCTGCCCTCAAACAAAAACTAAGCTGAACTATACTAACTAAGTTAAGCGAGGAGGTGAAAAAGCCAGACGATTCAAAATAAAACATGTTCCTTGATTGGATACTGAACCAGAAAAGCAGTAACTTGTTTGTTCCCTGTTAGCCAATCTGAGTGCAGATTTTATTTAGTCATGTAGCGAAAGGACTGATTTTGTTCTGTTTAAATGGATTGTTGATATTCAATAACGATAGAAAAAAAGTTTCGTTTATAATTAACGTTACCTCAGACATTGGACTGGGCATTGGACAACCATTCCAAGTACACCTTACCCCAAGACCGAGTCCAAATGAAGTCTAGGCTGATACAAGACTGAGACCGCCTAATTTATGGTCTTGAGACCGGACTCGAGTACTACGAAAATACTACACCCATAGCTACACCTAACCCTAATCTTAACCTGAGTAACATGAGGATTTTGTAAAAACGTAATATTCCTTATGAATACCAGTAATTACATAACACCCCCCCCCCCACACACACACACTTACTTACAAAAGCATATAAATTTTCATTCATTAAATTAACCGTTGTATCTTTTTTAGTAGCTTGTCCTTCCCCTCTGTGACGTTGGAACCTAGCTTGTTATTGACATTTGCTGAAGGGCAGAAGTTGTCCTGTTCCGTATTGGTGTGGGAGAGATTATGTGTGTAGCCTATTTTCCCACCAGGCTTCACCTCAGTAAATCACTGACTCAGTCTTGCTAGTCTTATCACGGTGCAGAACATTACGTTCTCCCGCGTTTCTTTTGAGCAGGTGGTAAAAAGTGTCAGATATGCAGAAACTGCCTGCCCAAACATACACACATGCAGACATTCACCTACAAAATAACACATTTTTCATGGATACCATTAGATTCTCCTTCAGACTGCACGCAGTAACAAACAGAAGGAGGTCAGGCCTCATTTGAAAGCCCAACAAACTCGATAGGAACCTTGTTTAAGTGACTATTCATCTTGCTTACATCATCGTTCTCGTTCCCACCTCCAGATGCGTTCGGTGGACCGTGTCTTCAAGTTCATTGACCTGCCGTCCGAGGAGCCCAAGCCAAGGCATGGCCAAAAAAAAGCCTCAGACCTGGTGATTGAGAACCCAGACACTTGCAATGAGGCTAGCTGGCCCAGTGTTGGACAGATGAATGTACAGAATTTAACAGTTAAATACACTGAGGCCGGGCATGCTGTGCTCAAGAATCTTTCTTTCACCGTAGAAGGAGGACAGAAGGTATGTATATGGTGGTGATACAGTTAGTTCCTTGGTGTAGTTCACAGAAGAGTAAACTATGACCTGAAAGACATCTCCTAACAGCAGACAGGGTTACGTGTGAGTGCAAAGTACAGCATATTGCACTGTGTGGTGATACAGTGGTGCTTGAAATGTCATCACGTAAGTCCTAACAGTAGATAAAGAGAACCCAATTATACAATGAGACAAACATATTATACTTGGACATTTATTTATTAGGGAAAAGGATCCATGGTGGACCTGATTAACATTAATGTTAGCCAATGTGACAGAGGCCTTTATTTGCTTAGAGGTTACCCTGGGTTCCATTGTGACCTTGAGGACTAATGCATGCTGTGCCCTTGTAGTGGTCTTACATTTACATTTACAGGATTTAGCAGACGCCCTTATCCAGAGCGACTTACAATTGGTACAGTCTTACAATCCAAGCAATTGTGGGTTAAGGGCCTTGCTCAAGGACCCAACAGTGGCAGCCTGGCAGTGGTGGGATTTGAACCCTGGACCTTCAGGTCCATAGTCCAGTACTTTACCCACTAGGCTACCACAGTCCACAAAATATTTAGCAGACGCCCTTATCCAGAGCGACTTACAATTGGTACAGTCTTACAATCCAAGCAATTGTGAGTTAAGGGTCCTGCTCAAGAACCCAACAGTGGCAGCTTGGCAGAGGTGGGATTTGAACCCTGGACATTCTGGTCCAGAGTCAAGAAACTTAGCCACTAGTCTACCACAATCCCTTCTTCATCGGTCGACCTTTTTTGAAAAGGGTAACGATGGTCTTAAATTTTTTCTATTTGTAGATAATCGGTCTGACTGTGGATTGGAGTGTTGTGAAGATCAGACTGTGATCAGACTGCTCTTTAATATCAGTAGATTGATAACACCTGACTTGGTTGAATAACACCCGCAAATATTTTTAGAGGGTCATATATTTATGACATTCTCAGATATGTAGTATTGGATAATTTTTCTCAATAAATAAATGATCAAGTGTAATACTTTTGTCTCATTTATTTAATTGGGTTTATTTAATGGGGCCCAAAATATAGCTATTTAAGTGAAAAGTTGAATCTTTGAAGAAAATCTTGATACATTCAGTATTTATAAGTATTTGGTATGTTCGCCCTTGCTGTAATGGTTGGATTGGCATATTACACACAATAGAGCAACTGGATTTTATCCCTGGCAGCACTACTAATTGGAAGGTGGTGAGTTTAAATCACTTGATCAAGGAACTTTAACTTCAACTGCCACTGTATATACCAAAATACATATACTACATATAAATCTATATATCTTTCACACAACTCTGAATTGAAATAATTCAACAATAAGCATGTATATCAATATATTTTCAAATAAGTGATTTAATATGTGCATTAAACCTTAAAAATAGTTTGATGTAAAATGACTGGTGTATCTATTGTTGTGAAAGTCTATATCATGTAGTCTCTGAATAAATTACTAAATTTATAGTAAGTGAATGTTTTTTGTTATAATTCTACATAATTCCTACCCAGTTCATTGCTTATATTGGCTTTCTTTATATATATTATAACTCTTAAGTTCCATGTCTTTTACAACCCCAAATCAGAAAAAGTTGAGGTGGTATGGAAAATGCAGTGCTCTTTGCAGACATATGAACACAGGGTATTTAATGTTTTGTCTGATCAACATAATTTTATTTGTTAATAAACATCCATTTCTGAATTTCAGGCCTGCAACACATTCCAAAAAAACTTGGGACAGGCTAGTAATTTATGGCTAGTAATGAGGCAAAAAACTAAATAATGATGTGATTTCAAACAGGTGTCAATAAGTGATTATGATCATGATTTGGTACAAAAGCAGTGTCTTTGAGAAGCGAAGGTGGGCAGAGGATCTCCAGTGGTCAACACGTGTGAGAAAATGATTGAAATCTCAAAGAAGACTGGAAGGGATTTACGTGTTTCAGTCCTAACTTTTTCTAATTTGACTTTTTTGTGTTGTCTTGTTGTCAACTTGAAGGAATTAATGTTGCTTTAAAATCTCAATGTACTTTTCTGCATTAATGCTGCCATCAAAGAACTGAAAATGACCTTTACCAAGGGCAGTGACACAACCCCATACCATGACACACCTTGGCTTTTGGACTTGTTGCTGATAACAGTCTGGATGGTCCATTTTGTGGTTGGTCCTTAGCACACGGCCTGAATTTCTTCCAAAAAAGATCTGGAATACTGATTGGTCTGACCACAATACATCCCCCGTTTCCCACTGTGTGATGGTCCATCCCAGATGCCTCCGAGCCCAGAGAAGTTGACGCCACTTCTGCCTTGCACTTTACGCACTGAAATTCTTCCAGATTCCTTGAATTGTTTAATGATATTATGCACTGTAGAGGGAGAAATATGTAAATCCCTTCCAGTATTTCTTTGAGGAACATTGTTTTTAAGCATTTCAATAATTTTCGCAAACATTTGTTCACAAACTGGAGATCCTCTGTCTATTTGCTCCTGAGAGACTCAGACTTTTGTGGATACTGATTTTGTACCAAATCATTATTATAATAACCTGTTGACAACACCTGTTTGAAATCATATCATTATTTTGTTTTTGTTTTTCACATCACTGGCCATAAATTGTCCCTGTCCCAACTTTTTTTGAAACGTGTTGCAGGCCTAAAATGTATGAATAAATATTTATTAACAAATGAAATGAAGTTGACCAGACCAAACATGAAAACTCTTAGGTTCTTACTGATTTCAAACAAATAAAAATTAAAATAAATTAAAGGGACTTCTGCATATTTTTTTAAATTTGCATTTTCTATACCGTCCAACCTTTTTTTGATTTGAAGTTGTAATATATCATGGTAATTGTTTTCTTAGGTGGGTATATTGGGCAGAACAGGCTCTGGGAAGAGCACACTGCTCAACGCTCTCCTGCGTCTGGCCTACACTGATGGAGAAATGGCCATAGATGGTGTCTCCTGCAATAGCATGCCCCTACAGAAGTGGAGGAAGGCTTTCGGAGTGGTGCCTCAGGTATCCCCACAGCTACTGATAATATTTCCCCTTGATCTGTTCTAGTAATCCCTTACAAGCATTTGCATTTCTGTGTTTTTCCTTCTCTGCTGCTTCAGAAAGTTTTCATCTTTACTGGAACCTTCCGCATGAACCTGGACCCGTATGGATGCCACAGTGATGAAGAGCTATGGAGAGTGACTGAAGAGGTGAGTCTCATTGCTGTAAAACTTCAAAGCTATTATTGTATTCACTCATATGGAGTCATTATTGAATTACTTTAAATTACAATGAAAAGTAGATTTGGTTAGAATATAGACACTCGTCTGAGACTTTATAGGGAACACCTGCACACTATATCAGCGACACAGGACAAGAACTTCAGTTAATGTTCACAATTAACATCAGAATGAGGGAAATGTGATTTGACTGGGTGGGGTTGTGTTTCAGACACAGCTGAAAAGCTGAGATTTTTGAATAATTACTCTTGACATGGTTGTATAGAAAAGCAGCTTTGAATACAAGTGAAACCTAGAGGCAGATACTACAGCAGAACATCACATCAAATTTCAATTTAGCCAGCCTAGAAAAGAAATCTGTGGGCACAGGTTTACCAAATCTAAACAGGTGAAGATTAGAAACCTGAGAACTAATTAGAACTAATAAATCTAATTAAGGTAGATAGAAACCAAAGTTTGGTGTAAACAACATGAATATATGGACCCAACCTGCATCGTGTCGACAGTTCCTTGAATACTAATCTAACCTTGTTTAAAATACCACAACCTATCTGAATATTGTTGACCATGTGCATCTCTTTTTGGTCACAATCTAGCCTGCCAAAGTTTAGAATGGTGTTAATAAAGTGACCAGTGAGTCAGCTACACTTTACATTATTATTTGTCATGAAACCTGTAAGGAATGAATTGTTGAAAGTTCTAAAAGTAGATACAGAACCCCATTAAACAAATGAGACAAACATATTATACTTGGTCATTTATGAACTGAGGAAAGCATCCAATATTACATATCTGTGAGTAGCAAAAATATGTGAACCTCTACGTTTAGCAATTAGGGTTGAAGGTGAAAGTAGAGTCAGGTGTTTTCAATCAATGGGATGAGAATCAGGTGTAAGTGTGCACCCTGTTTTATTTAAAGAAAAGGGATTTTTTAAAAACCGGATATTCATAACAACTGATTTGTGGAAGTGTATATTTGTGGAGACTGGAAAGCTGCCAAAAAAATTTTGGACCACAAAAATTCAGTCAGACAGATTGTGTACGCATGGAGGAAACTCAAGACCATTTTTATCCTCCTCAGGAGTAGTTGACTAACAAAGATCAAGGGTAAGTGAAGGAACGCAGGGTAACGTCTAAGTGACTAAAGTATTCTCTCACATTGGCTAATGTTGATGTTCATGAGTCCACCATCAGAAGAACACTGAACAACAATGGTGTGCATGGCAGGGTTGCAAGGAGAAAGACACTGCTCTCCAAAAAGAACATTACTTTCCACCTGCAGTTTTCTAAAGATCACATGGACAAGCCAGTAGGCTATTGGAAAACATTTTGTGGATAGATAAGCTCAGAAAGAGCTTGGTTTGGTTTAATGAACTTAGTATGGTTTGGAAGCATTATGTCTGAAGAAAGGAAACTGCATTCCAGCATTATAACCTTACCTCATCTGTGAAACGTGGTGGTAGTATCACGGTTTGGGACTGTTTTGCTGGATCTGGCCCTGAAGGCCTGCCATCATGGATGGAACAATGAATTCTGAATGAAACCAGCAAATACTAAAGGACAATGTCAGGACATCTGTCCATGAATTGAATCTCCAGAGAATGTTGGTCATGCAAAAAGAAAACAACCCAAAGTACACAAGTTGTTCTACTAAAGAATGTTTGCAGTAGAATTAAGTCAAGGTTTTGGAATGGCCAAGTCAAAGTCTTGGCCTTAATCCAATAAAAATATTGTGGAAAGACCTGAAGTGAGCAGTTAATATGAGGAAATCCACCAACATCCCAGAGTTGAAGCTGTTCTGTACGGAGGAATGGGCTAAAATTCCACCAAGCCGGTGTGCAGGGCAGATCAACAGTTACATTTTATTGAAGTTATTGCTGCTTAAGGGGTCACACCAGACATCGAAAGCAAAGGTCCACATACTTTTTCTAATATATTGATGGAATATTGAATCCTTTCAATATATAATGACCAAGTAAAGTATATATTAATAAATTTTATTTTCATTGTCTACTATTAGCACTAGAGAATCTGATGACGATTTGGTCATATCTGTGCAGAAATACAAAAATTTCTAAAGGTCTCACAAACTTTCAAGGACTACTGTATAATCTGATTTCTGTTGTTACAGGTGGGGCTCAAGTCAGTAATTGAGCAGTTCCCTGATAAGCTGGACTTTCAGCTAGAGTATGGAGGCCACGTGCTGAGCTTCGGCCACAAGCAGTTGATGTGTCTGGCTCGATCCATCCTCAGCAGGGCCAAAATTCTACTACTGGATGAACCCAGTGCTCACCTTGACCCCATGTAAGTGAACCTAACACATACCACTAGCTTGGTACAAAGAAACAATTGTACCTGGTTAAACTGAGTGGAAATGAGTTTGAGATTTTTGTGTAAACACACGAACGCCATACAAGCCTGAAATGATATCAAAATGTATTTTTGTTACGGTAATTGTGACTTGTGATCATTTGCAGCACTGTGAAAGTACTAAAGAAAACACTGAGACAGTCCTTCTCTACCTGCACCATCTTACTGTGTGAACACAAGGTGGAACCATTGCTTGAGTGCCAGTGTTTCCTGGTAAAGTACTCTCTGTATCTCTCACCTTCACACACTTGTCTCTCTATCTCTGTCCTGTTGTACCTTATCATAAATTAGCCATGCTTTAATGTTGTCATATGGTTATTATTACTACATATCGCTAAAGAGGTATGCAGTGTTTAACAACCAACCGATCAGTGTCCGTTGGCTCAAATGTCCAAGGTCCTGAAAATGATAACAAATGATAAAATTTGTCTTTAACTCTGGAAATCACTGCTGCAGGGGTGGGAGTTAGGGTTTAAGAGCAGAAAATGCTGTCTATCAATGCATTTTTGACTTTGGTCAAACAAAAGTATCAGGTCCATCATACTATCCTCTTAAGTGTTACAGTGCTATGAAAAAGTTTGGGCAACCCTGATAATTTTCATGATTTTAGTTTATAAATCATTGGTTGTTCAGATCAGCAACTTGAGTTAAATATATCATATAGCAGATGAACACAGTGATATTTGAGAAGTGAAATTAAGTTTATAGGATTTACAGAAAGTGTGCAGTAATTATTCAAACACAAATTAGGCAGGTGCTAAATTTGGGCACCCCAACAGAAAAATTACATCAATATTTAGTAGATCCTCCTTTTGTAGAAGTTACAGCCGCTAAACGCTTCCTACAGCTTCCAGTCTGGATTCTGGTTGAAGGTGCTTTGGACCATTCTTCTTTAGAAACATCTCCAGTTCAGTCAGGTTTGATGGTTTCCGAGCATGGACAGCCCACATTTTCAGTAATATTCATGTCTGGGGACTGAGATTTCCATTCCACAACGTTGTACTGGTTCCTCTGCATGAATGCCTTACTAGATTTTAAGCAGGGTTTAAGGTCGTTGGCCTCGGTGCAACTTTGTCACTGATTCTTGAACATTGTTCTCAAGAATCTGGAGATATTAACTGGAATCCATGCGACCCTCAACTTTAACAAGATTCCTAGTACCTGCACTGGCCACACAGTCCCACAGCATGATGGAACCGCCACCAAATTTTACTGTGGGTAGCAAGTGTTTGTCTTGGGATGCTGTGTGTTTTTTTTTCCGCTCCTTGTTATGTCCAAATAACTCAATTTTAGTTTAATCAGTACACAGCACTTTATTCCAAAATGAAGCTGGATTGTCCAAATGTGCTGTAGCACACCTCAAGTGACCGCTGTTTGTGGCGTGTCTGCAGAAAAGGCTTCTTCTGCATTACTCTCCCATACAGCCTCTCCTTGTGCAAAGTGCGCTGTATAGTTGAACGATGAACAGTGACACCATCTGCAGCAAGATGAGGTTGTAGGTCTTTGGAGTGGTCTGTGGCTTGACTATGACTGTTCTCACCATCCTTCGCCTCTGCCTATCTGAGATTTTTCTTGGTCTGCCACTTCGGGAGTTCCTTAACTAGAACTGTGCCTGTGGTCTTCCATTGCCTCACTATGTTCCTCACAGTGGAAACTGACAGCTGAAATCTCTGAGAGAGCTTTTCCCCTTTCCCTGAACCATGATGTTGAACAACCTTTGTTTTCAGGCCATTTGAGAGTTGTTTTGAGGCTCCCCCATGTTGCCACTCTTCAGAGAAGAATGCAAAGAGGAGAAAAACTTCCAATTGGCCACCTTAACCCTTTCTCATAGTTGGATTCACTTGTGTATGTAGATCAAGGGTCAATGAGCTTACAAAACAAATTTTGTGTTCCAATAATTAGTGCTAAAGGTATTCAAATGACAAGGGTGCCCAAATTTATGCACCTGCCTAATTTTGTTTGAATAATTACTGCACACTTTCTGTAAAACCTATAAACTTAATTTCACTTCTCAAATATCACAGTGTTCATCTGCTATATGACATATTTACCTGAAATTGCTGAGCTGGACAATGATTTATAAAGAAAAATCATGAAAATGATCAGGGGTGCCCAAACTTTTTCATACGACTGTATGCCTTTCCCATAGACAAGGTCGTAACAGTGCATTACTGCATTTTCTGTAATTGTTGTGAAATTCCATAAATTCGACACGCCGTGTAGATGGTAGCGTTCCACTCGTGTTTTCAGCTGTGTTTATGTATCGTTTGCACGTAGTTTTCTTGTCAAAGTACCCCTTATATTTTTACATTATAGTAGTAATGACTGTTGTAAAGACTAAGAATGTAACACGGTTGTTAAATGACACATACCTGTACTAATAACTTACTATTACATCATATCATACTACATACTAATATTAGTCTGGTCGATGATGGTTTCAGACCACTGTTAATCAGTGATACTGAAATATTGTGATATTCAATTCAAACTTACTACAGTCGTTGTACTGTTCTAATGGTATGATGTCACTATGACAGTGATGTTAATTGATAGCGTGATTTCACTTTGCTACAGATGATGGAGCAGGGCAAGGTGAAGTCCTACGACTCCATCCAGCGACTGCTGAACGAGACGAGCCAGTTGAAACAAGCCATCAGTCAGGCGGAGCGCCTCAAACTTTTCCCTCGACGCAACTCTAGCATGCGCGTACCTCAGCCCAAACTCACCTCAGTGACGCTCACTCTGCAGGAGGAGGCCGAGGACGACATCCAAGACACTCGCCTCTGAACACAGCTCGCACAAATATGGTCATTTGAAAGCGCGTTATAATGTGTACTTAGTCAGCTCCAGAATTACCAACACCAGTGGTAGAACATGGGTAAAAAAAAGCAATTGTTTTAGCTTACCTAACGCTGAAAATATGAGACACCAACTTCAATTAAATTTATTTTAATTTATTTTTAAGAAAAAAAAAAATTAACCCCACATTTTAAAGAACTAGATTGTCTAGTGAAGAAGGTCCTGGGTTCAATTCCTAGGTGGAGCGGTCAGGGTCATTTCTGAGTTGAGACTGCATGTCCTCCCATGTATGCGGGGGTTTACTCTGGGTACTCCGGTTTCCTCTCACAGTCCAAAGACATGAATGTTAGGTTATTGGTGTTTCTAAAGTACCCCTAATGTATGAGTGTGTGCGCCCTGTCTAGGGTTGTTCCTGCCTTGTGCCCTGTGCCACCAGCTACCCTGTTCAGGATCAAGTGGATAAGAAAATAAATGAATGAATAGTCTAGTGAATTTTACACACTTATATTTGTGGTTAGATGTAAGTGTCTATAGTTTGCCACCATCCAGTTTGGTGCTATGGGGTGGTGTCTGATTGTGGATTTGGGGACTTGATGTACCAAAATGCTTTTCTCTGGAAATCAACTGGAAATTTTGCCTCTCCAATAATCCTCTTTGTGTGTGGTCAAAACTAGACAGGGTCCCCTCTTTATTCAGGTTCAGTGAAGCTGTAGTTGTTTTAAACATTTTTGCCATACACAGATTTAGGTGTGCTGTTTTGAGAGCAATTTCCTGGTGTATGACGGCAAACTTTCCATTGGTGATGAAAAGGAACGTTTGAATAAATGTACGTAAACTGAAGGTTGTTTCAGTGTAACCTTCAGTGTCAGCCCGAGATTAGGCTTACTAAGCAAAGACTAACATCCATCATTACCACTTGTGTAAATAATTGTGGAGCTGTGTGAACGAACCGGAATATGAAGGTGGTACAATCTGACTTCTATCATTTAATATGCAGTAAATGTAGCTTCAAGTACTTCGTCATAGGACACAGTGAAACCAGGAATGATCAGCAACTGTAAAAAAAAGACAATTTTATGACATGTTCCTCTCAGTGTTCTCCGTAGATTATCTTTTAGAACAAACAGCTGTAAATCTTTTACACTTATTTATTCATTGTTGGACCACAAGTCTCTGCAACACGTTACAAAATGTACTTACCTAAAACACATAATGGAAAACAATGATTTTTCCTTTATCCTGACCTATAAACAAACTCTGCTGCATATGGAACCTTTTCTTGCTGTATATAGCTAATACATTCCTGTACATATGGATGACAGATTTGGAGGCACCGATACATTTGTAAAAATAAACTTGGACATTCAGTAATGCAACCAATTCTTTGCTTTAATCCTGTATACACTAAAATATCCTGACATATTCAAGATATCCATTCAGGAAGTTCCAGCATGCGCATTGCTGATTTGATATTCTAAGTCCTTTTTGACTGGGAGAGCCAGCCTCTAGCTACCTGAGTTACTAGCTACCATGTTCAAGCCAAAGTTGCTCAACCTTTGTTGTTAAATTGTAAATAGCATTTGAATCTTTCTGAAAGTGTTGACTACTTGCTTTTATATACTTGGTTCTTGAAGACTTCTCACCTCTCATGTGAAAGGCTTCTAGAAACTGATGGGGAATCACAGGTATTTAACCCTAATGGGGTTGTCCTGATTTGGAGATGGTCCTGAGTGTCCTTGACCCACCCTGTCAATATGTCATTAGGCTCAAAGGAGGCAAGGTGAGTCCATTAGAGAGTCTCTGCCCCACCCTGCTATCATGTGAGTCGTTAATAGTCACATGGGTCGAGGTGCGAATGGGGGTTAAACCTCCTGGGAAGGGATCTCCAGACTGCTTTGTAGGTGGCTGATAGCTGGTGATGTAAACCTTGGTCTTGGTCTTCAAGAACCAAGAAAAATTCCAGTTGCCTTTAACTCAACACTCAACCTACCATGATCTGGATGGCTGAGAACTTACCCAAATGGGACTGATAGATTGAGAAGAGATGGTATAAAGTGCAGTAAATGTCTCGTTTGATGTGTAGAAAATGGGTCACAAAGCAGATTGGCAAGAAGGAGCGGTACTGACGGCCATAGTGTGAAGGAAGTAGCTGAATCTGCAGGTGAATCGAAGTGTATGGTCATAAGGGGTCTAACAGCAGTGGCAAAAATCCAAGGCAAATGTAAAGTCAGAATTGTGGCCGAGGTATTACATGCTATTAGGTACGTTTCAGTCACAAGTGACTATTTTATTGTCCAGTGAGTATATTTATGGTCTGTAGTGCAGGTATTGCATATCCAGTGATATGGAAACACCAAATGATGTCTGAATAAGCCGAAAATGGCATTCAAACTTCAAGCATTCGTACTCTCGACATTCAGAAAGATGTTTTATACATTTGTAAGGAAACACAAACTCTCAGCATTATAGCATTTGTCTTTAATTCAAACTACTTTTCCACTTAAATGAATAACATTAGAGCCTATGCGGGTATGGTTAAGGGGAAAGCAGAAATAGGCTGCAGTGACGTTTGGGCTAACAGTGCATGTTTGTTGTGCTCGAAAGAAACGGGACAAATCTCTGAAGCTCATCACACCTATTTTACCATTCAACATCAGTGGTGGACTATAATCTCTTCTGTACATATAAGCAATGGCAAATTTAAAATAATACTTAAGTATTTAGTACAGAACAACAGCAAATTTTAAAAAATGAATGTTGCCTCAAGTTTCAGAGATGGCCTCTGCACAAGGTCAAAGTCCAAGCAAGTCCTGACTCAGCACACATTCAATGACAAGTAAAACCACTCAATCATTATGGCTTAACAGACAAAGGAAAACAACCTGCTTGCAATGACATTACTTATTGCCACATTCAATTCACTTTGAAACAAGTGAAAATATCAACCCAAATCAAGTATTACAAACATTATTTACAGTTTTTTCCTCTTAAGCTCTCATACAATATACAAGTGCAACACCAAATCTACTAGTCTATATAACATTTAAATTCCCATTCATATTTACACATATTTGGTAAAACCCTGATTAAATTCAACAATATTTAAAACCAAATATTTAAAACGTAAAATACTTGTCAGGAAGAAATAAAACTACATGTATTTCCTTTGATCGTCTAAAAACAAAAGCCGAAGAAGCACTTCATCAGCCTTGTCAGGTAACTTCAGTGTTTTTTTTCCTTTTATGTTTAATACTTCAACAGGAAATATTATAAATCTATGGTCCCAAAGTACATAACATAATATAGTTGAACAATTAACATTTCATCAACAGTTCTAAATACTAAAATGCTGTTAGTAACACAGTCCTAAGAGTTTTTACAGAGTAGGGACGCAGGGTTGAGAGTCAGTTACTGATTATTGTAGTTTTTGTTGATGTTAGAGTTGAGGATCCAGATGTCCTCTTCTGCTTGATTGGTGTTTCGGTTGTTGGGGTGGATCTGCCTTGTTCTGCTGCTCATGTTGACTCTGCTGCTGTGTGTTTGAGTAGAACGGATGCTGCTATTACTGCCGGGAGTTTGCTGATACCCTCTGCTGCTGGGTATCGGGAGCTGAGATTTAGGCCTGGCCACGTGACGAGGGGACGTGTGGCCAACTGCTGACTGGCTATCAGTCTGAGAAATTGTTAATAAAAACAAATGTTATTTGCATTTTAATAATGTCAATCAGTTTTTTGTGGATGTAGTTGTGCACGGTATGCAACAGCTCTGACTTCTCGGTCAAATATTACAGGTAAGTGCCGTTTAACATTTACATTTACAGCCCTTATCCAGAGCGACTTACAATTGATACAGTCTTACAGTCCAAGCAATTGTAGGTTAAGGGTCTTGCTCAACAGTGGCAGCAGCAGAGGTGGGATTTGAACCCTGGACCTTCTGATCCAGAGTCCAGTACCTTACCCGCTAGGCTACCACAGTCCCATCCATTAACAACCATCCATTCACCGTCCATTCACTTTAATGACTGAGGTCTTAACGATTATAACTAATTATAATAGGAAATAAAAATCTGTCTGTTAACTCTGGACTTTGCAGTCGTAACCAGCTGGCCAAATTCAAAAAGACCTAGCATGTGTATATATTTATTTTATGTCATACTCCGACGTTTTGGTTGCCTAATTTTATTCCATTTAATACATGAATGTGGGACTGTGGTGGCCTAGCGGTTAAGGTACTGGACTCTGCACCAGAAGGTCCAGGGTTCAAATCCCACCCCTGCCAAGCTGCCGCTGTTGGGTCCTTGAGCAAGACCCTTAACCCACAATTGCTTGGATTGTAAGACTGTATCAATTGTAAGTCGCTCTGGATAAGGGTGTCTGCTAAATGATGTAAATGTAAATGTAAATGAATACTGATTTACTTTGCATCTACTACTTGCCTAAGTAGGAACTATGTTAAGATCTGCGTGTCCACATGGACACTTTTAGCTGTCGTAATTTTGTCTGCCAAGCAGAGATGTGAAATGCAAAGGTTTGTACTCTATCCGTGCTGTGTCGGCTTCACCTACATATACCTAGAAGTGCAGTGCGCTGGTCATTTGGCTGCTGTAACTTCCTACTAGTAGCACTGTGCTGGATTTACCTACTTGGAGGTTTAAGGTGTTTAATAGGTGATATTGCATTGCTTGTTCTGGACTCATTCCCTTTCGGTTTTGTGCAGCCGGTGTTTATTCATGTTTATATTCCATTGTGCGTGTTTATATTTTGGTTCTACATTGTGTGTGTGATTGTTAATGTGTGCTGGTAATTGAAGAACCACGGTGCTGTGTATTTCTTGGAGGAAATGCTACGTAGATGGTAGCATTCCACTTGGTTTTCCATAGTATCTCTGACACATTTACGTATCATTTGCATTTAGCAGTTTTCTTGTAAAAAAATACCCTTTATATTTACATTACAGTAGCAAAAATAAAAAAAGTGTGACTACGGTAATGTTCAGCCAATGACTATTTTGATAAACAACCTGTTACAGAGAACGTCATGCATTCGTTAAATGGCACATATTTGTATTTAATTAAATTTATATTTATACAGACAGCAATGGTAGTGTGAAGCAAACATTTACATTAACACAGAAACGGAGCTGATGCAGCATCACATTCCCAGTGGACAGTGGAAGAGTGTGTTTTGTATGTGCGAGAGCAAATTATACAGGCATAACACATAACAGGCTATGGTTGATAGCCATAGTTTTGCTGCTAACCAGGGTTCAAGTCACATGATAACTAATGTGCCAAGGACATAGGCTGCATACTTTTATAGTCCAAGGACATTACGTTTGTGCATTTGGTCTGTCAAAAATATATATCACTGATCACACTGTACAGACATGCAAAGAACTATCTGATGACGTTCTGATGATCTTACACTACGCAAAATAAAACCAGCGTGTCCATGATTAAAGTAAGACAATAGGCAATAACAAAATGCAGTCAGGTCGAGCATCACACAGACACATAACTGGCCGTGTCTGAGGTAAAGACAAGGGAGCCTTCCTGAGTACAGCAATCTGTTACAAGCCCTGAGAGATGGACTTGGATGGGCACGTTCCAGGATACACTTTCTCCTGTGCCCCACAAACTCATCTGGCCCACAACCTCATCTATTGTGGGAGTGGCCTCTGGGAGCAACTGTATCAATAGGGAAATGAAGAACCCTTTGTATTAGGGATGCATTACAAGCCACCAGTATAACCAGGTAAGTGCATAGCTGCAGACCACTGATCATCAGATCTTGGGATTGTGGACAAACAAAAAGGGAAGGGTTCTTTTTAGGGACAGACTGGCAGTACTGGACTTTGGATCACATGGTCCAGTGTTCAAATCCCACTGGGCAGCACCGGGCGGAAGGCAGGAACAACCAGGGCACCAATCCATTGTAGGGCACATACACTCATACACACACTCATACACTGGAAGCACTTTAGGGACACAAATGAACCTAACACGCATGTATTTGGACTGTGGGCGGAAACCAGAGTACCAGAGTAAACAGGGAGGACATGCACACAGAAAGGACCCAGACCACCCCACCTAGGGATGTGAGGTGACAGTGCTACCCACCGAGCCACCCAGGACTAAAATCTAAAAATGTAAATGAGTATCCTTGACAGTAGAATCATTCTCAGACCTTTTTTAAGCAACCTGAGGATTTAAGCTGAAAGTTAGGGGCCTTGTACAAAAGCCCAACACTGGCAGACTGGTGGAGCTGGGATTTGAATTCACAATCTTCCAATTAATAGTCCACAGCTTTAATCACTAAGCCAGCAGGGTCTCATTCACATTTTCACAGTTTCACAGATTCAATGCTACACCCCACAAAGTGTTTTAAATGCTAAAGAAAAGATCAAGGCATGACGCCCTCTTCCAGTATGAGGCAAACTCAGCCTAGTGAATCTTCAGCTCTCATTTGGCATCAGAAAAATTAGGATTTAAAATTCAGTTTAAAGTTCAATGTGATAAAGATATAAAACAGAAAAAAAAATGATTTATTAAAAAATGAATTAAAATGCTAATTATAGTAGATTAGAAGACAAAACTAAAAATAGAAATTAAATCAGGAAAACTAAAAAGATTTATGAGTATAACACTTCTCTGAATCTTTAACCTCTTTTAAAATGTTCCTACATCATCAACAGCTCTCCGTCTTTGGGGAGAATTCCAAGTGGGGCACAATAAATGGAGCCTCTCTATTTCTATTGGAAATAACAGCATGTTTCTGTTGCAGATCTGAGAGATCTGTCGAAACATATTTAAAATCATTCACTGACGCACTGTGGAGCAAAACCATGAAGGCATTTGAAGGTCAGTAGGAGGATCTTAAAATTGATACTGAAGGACACTGGTAGCCAGTGCAGCTGTTTATGGACATCTCTTATGTGTTCTCTCATTTTAGTGTGCTAGGTCTCCTGCCACCTCATTTCGCTCTCTTTGTGAACTAGCAATAGAACTCTTAATTAAGCGGACTAAACATTCTTCTTGTTTTTTATATAAGAATAGTACACATTTCTGAATTGTTATTCTTCGGAAATGAAAAGAAATGCTTTCACTGGGTTATTTATTACAGTGGTGCCTTGGGTCTCAAGCACCTCAGAGCTCGTTGAATTCGGTTCTCAACACATTTTGACTAGAAAAAAATTGTATTTGCTCTCGTCGGTTGCTTGGTACTCGGAACACTTGCTTAAACTTGTATGAGTCGAGCCGTGTGACTCGTTCCAGCTGAAAATCGATTCATAATGCAGTACAGAGCGATTCAGTCTCACAATAGCTCTTTCTCAGTGAAGATCTCCACTATGCCCATCGTGGTTTCTACTGCACTGTATTCTTAGTGCAAATAAGTTCCCACGGGTCCTACAATAGTTAGCAATGACAGCCAACCGAAAGGAAATCAAGGACCGAGTTCTCTCACTTTCAGGCTGAGCAGTTAGCGTTAGCATCCAAGTCACCAATAGAGTAAGTGTTTTGCTTTTACTTTTCACTTTCAATCCACCTTTTCTGGGGGTCTAAAACAGATTAAATCAATTTACATTATTCCAACAATTTGCTCGGTACTCATCGTTTTCGGTTCTCGACAAGCCTTATGGAATTAATTAAAACACAAGAAACCGAGGTACCACTGTATATGTTGAAGCTACAACAAACCATTTTATTTACCATTTAATTAATATTATTGACCATTTCATGTTTAAACCTCTGTTTCTAGTAATTTCTTTTAATTGCAATGGGATTAACTTTTTTATTTAAAAATGGCCATTGTTTTGCACTGGTTACACTTCAGAAATAAAAAAAAAATATATATAAGAAACTTGAATCGTGAATTGAATCAAAATGTGTATCGTTACACTGCTATGGTTGACTGTATGAAAAGCAAATCTTGAAATATGTACAATTATTGTGAATCTAAGTGTCAAGGTTGCTTCCTCTAAGGAAACATTTTATGTCAGCTGTTTCAAAACCTTGTGGAAAAATTCCTTGGTCTAGTCATTGATTAACAATAGTAGGAATGTCATTTGAAGGTAAGTAAAAATCCTATTTAAGACACTGCTGTGGTGAAGGGTCAGGAAGACAGCTGGCAGAGGTGAGTGATGAAGCCATTTCAGAAAGTATTTCACATTTAACTGTTAAAAAATGTTGACACAGAACTGCCTGTCCCAGGATTAGCTGAGAGACTGGTAATGATTTGCTATTCTTTCTCTTAAGGAAATATTTTCACTACTGAAAACGTTCATTGCACTTGGTATTTGAGAGTTCTATTGAAGTATGGGGTGCCTGCCTTACCATTCTATCAATCATTTTAAAATCGAATTGAGAATTATCTTTACGATTTCTTATTAGGTTTGAAAAATGGGCTGTCCAAGTTTCAGGTCATTTTTGTAAATACCATAAAATGGTACGTTAATTATATTCTTTTTACAATACTGGCACATGGTTGGAAACTACAGTGGTGCTTGAAATTTTGTGAACCCTTTAGAATTTTCTCTATTTCTGCATAAATATGACCTAAAACATCATCAGATATTCACACAAGTCCTAAATGTAGATGAAGCAAAGCCAGTTAAACAAATGAGACAAAAATATTATACTTGGTCATTTATTTATTGAGGAAAAATTATCAATGTACATATTAGTGAGTGGCAAAAGTATGTGAACCTTTGCTTTCGTATTAGTGTGACCCCCGGTGCAGCAATAACTGTACAACTAGAATTCCTGTAACTGTTGATCAGTCCATGAACCACACCGGCTTGGAGGAATTTTAGGCCCATTCCCTCAATACAGAGAACAGGCTTCAGCTCTGGGAGGATGTTGGTGGGTTTCTCTCACATAACTGTCACTTAAAGGGTCCTCATTCCACAACATTTCGATTAGAATAGAAGGTCAGGGACTTTGACTTGGCCATCAAAACATTAACTTTATTATTCTTTAACCATTTTTCTTTTAGAACGACTGTGTTGCCTTAGGGGCGTGGTCTTGCTGCATGGACCCCACCTTCTCTGAGATTCGTTCATGGACAGATTGTCCTGACATTTTCCTTTAGAATTCTCTGATATAATCATTGTTCCATCAATGACGGCAAGCCATCCTGGCCCAGAGATGACCAGGCAAAACAGGTCAAACCATGATCTACCACCACCATGTTCACAGATGGGATACGGTTCTAGCTGGAATGCAGTGTTTTCCAAGCTACGCTTTTTTTTTAAACCAAAAACTTCTATTTTGTCCACGTGATCTTAGCAAACTGCAAAAAGGGTGCCATTCATACCTGTTGTTTCCATTGACTGAAAAACACGTGACTACACTCAAATTAACTGCTCATCCTAGAGGTTCCACATTACTTTTGCCCACTCACACTAATATGTAATAATTGGATCATTTTCCTCAATAATAAAGGACAAAGTATATATTGTTGTTCATTGTGTTTAACTGGGTTCTCTTATTGTACTTTTAGGACTGTGTGAAATTTGATGTTGTTTTAGGTCTATTTATGCAGAAAAGAAAATATAGAAAATTCTTAAAGGGATCATAAAACTTTCAAGAACATGCCACACCGGGAAAATCACTTGAGACCTAAAGTATCATAAATGTTCTATATTTTTGCAAAAATACGGCATAAAACTATATTGAGCTTTACAACAAGTACTAAATGTGGAAGTAGAGAGAACAATTAAACAAATGAGACAAAAGAGTCATATGTGGTATTTGTTTACTGAGAAAATGATTCCAATATCAAAAATTGAAAAAATTGCTTCAGTACTCCTCGTTGAACCGACGGTACCACTGATGGTCTTTCACAGACAGAAGTCAGAGGGGTTCTTATCAAAGAATTTCCTGGTCTAATCTGCAGCAGGTGAAAAATAAAACATAAGGTCTGCTCATGCTGTCGACGCTGGTGTTACCTGCTGCACTGGAGGCTGGGTGATGTTCAACCCACTCTCTCCTGTACTGACCAGTGTTTGGAGCTCTGTGCAGTGGTGCCCAAGCTTTCTCTCTGGAACAGTTTTACTTGAGCCAGGGAGCCTGATAAATTCATCTTGGGAGAGTGCAATCTGCAGAATGGGCAAATGAAGAGAACATTATATCTGGAACAGATATGGATAGGGTCATGTGGGGATCCACAGGGCATGATAGCGTGTTATTTTACATGATGTCATTTGTATGATATTACTGAATTACATTTGGGACAAAACTACAACAAACGTAGCTTACATAATAATGCACGTCCCTTGATTTACTGGGGCAAACGGAAGTATAAAGATGCAGCAACACGTTACTGAGATGAATACTGAATTACCTTGTGAATGTCTGGCTCAGATTTGCTGGAGCACAAGGTCTGTAATTCCCTGATCAGATCACTCTCATCGTCAGAGTAGAGTGAAAGGCCAATCAAGTCTCCATCACTTAGTCAATATAAAAACATTTGGAAGTCATTAGCACACTGGGTCTATCAGGCCATTAATAAGTAACACAAAACGCTGCTTTGCTTGTGTGGTAACTCTGCCCTCTACTGGTGGTTTACTCACCATGCATTATTTTGACAAACGAACCTGGGCTGATTGACAGCTGTCAGCCGGCAAGCGTCTGAAAGGCACACAGACCCTGATGACAAAACATAGCATGATGTTACCATTACCATTATGCAATCACGAATTTGATTTCATTGTTTTGGATCCTATCAAAACTGTATAAGACATTCTAACATGATTTCATCTTTCAACACGTATCAGAGCTGCGTTTCGGTAGCACAGCAGGCTGGCCGTCCTGTCCAACACTGTGGACTGGCATCCTGTCCAGGGCATGCTTACGTCTACGCCCTGTGCTCTCCACAGACAGGCAGCAGAGCCTCCGTGACCCTGACCCATAAAAGCAGGCCCTGACCGGTTAAAACATGAAAATAGTAGCACAGTTTGAATAACAGATTTTCAATGACCTTCTCGTATGATGCTATTGTGGCCTCTTCCAGATGTGGGACTTCCTTTCTTTCGAGGACTGGTATTGGACCGTCTCCATGCACCACTATTGCACCCTTTTCTCTTGCCTTTCCTGTAGGAGTAGCTGACAGAGGAGAGTGGAAAACATCCACCCCGAAACTCTGCCAGGAGCTGGTTGAGCGCTGAACAAGATACAGACAAAGAATGAAACCAGTATAGGTTAGATGATACTTCAAGAAGATACTTGACTCCATGACTTTAGTTTCATTCTTAGATTTATCATCTATGCCGCCCAAGGAGGTTGGGTCCCTTTTGGATTCTTGGTCCTCCCAAGGTTTCTTCCTGTACTGAAACTGTCAATTTGGTTGAAAGATTACATGAGAACGTTCTGTCTATTTTATTCATGATATTGAAATTCAAATAAGTTTGAAATATATTTTTTAAGTTGAAAGAATAAAGATGTAAAAATATTTCCTACATACACCTAAAAGCAAGTCAGTATTGTACTGGAATGTATTCGTACTGCCCCAGTGTAGGTTACTGCACCTCGAGGGTGTGTTAGCACTGGATCCGACATGTGTTACGCCAACGTAAATTGACTGTGTTACTAGCAATCCTGATGCAGCTTGTAGTGCATCAGACGTGTATTAGTACCTGATCTGTCCAGTGGGCAGCTTTGCAGCACAGCTTTGTTCAGCACAATGCTGAGAGCTGCTCGCACTACAGCCCTTTGCCCTGGACTCAGAGTCTTGTTGCTAGGCGACCGCCGCTGCAAGAGAGAGTTCTTCGTTGTTACCCTAGAGATGACAGCATCCTCGATACGAGGGAAAACCACCGCATTCCACAGGTGCACCAACCAACTAGAAAAGGGGACCAAATATGAAACAATGCTTTAGAGCCACTGTGGATGTCACAAACATGACTGTAAGGAAAAGATGAATACAAGTCGTATGCTCTCACTTCAGAATAGGATGGCTCTGTTCTGGCAGGACTGGGCATGAAAGAAAGATGTGAGGGCCCAGCAGGGCCTCTGGGGTCCCTAGACGAGAAAGACAGCCATTGAGCTGTTGCCAGACTGAACACACCCAAGAGAGAGTTCTGTGCACAGGCTCATCAGGGGCCCAGCGCTGACCCCGAGTCTGAAACCAGCAGAAAAATGATAAACATCCTATAAAAGGACAAAGGAAACCAACAGCCAAAAAATCTACAGTGGTGCTTGAAAGTTTGTGAACCCTTTAGAATGAACCCTTGACAATTTTCTGCATAAATATGACCTAAAACATCATCAGATTTTCACACAAGTCCTAAAAGCAGATAAAGAGAACCCAGTTAAACAAATGAGACAAAAATATTATACTTGGTCATTTATTTATTGAGGAAAATGATCCAATATTACATATTAGTGAGTAGCAAAAGTATGTGAACCTCTAGGATTAGCAGTTAATTTGAAGGTGAAATTAGAGTCAGGTGTTTTCAATCAATGGGATGCCAATCAGGTGTGAGAGGACACCCTGTTTTATTTAAAGAACAGGGATCTATCAAAGTCTGCTCTT
>JAJAGP010000478.1:373652-399600 GCA_025084515.1 Ancistrus triradiatus | reverse complement strand
AAATGGGGCTAATGTTAGCCATTCAATTCCTATAAGATCATGGGTTCCTAGACAGTGGTGCTTGAAAGTTTGTGAACCCTTTAGAATTTTCTGTATTTCTGCATAAATATAACCTAAAACATAATCAGATTTTCACACAAGTCCTAAAAGTAGATGAAGAGAACCAAGTTAAACAAAGGAGACAAAAATATTATACTTGGTCATTTATTTATTGAGGAAAATGATCCAATATTACATATTAGTGAGTGGCAAAAGTATGTAAACCTTTGTTTTCAGTATCTGGTGTGACCCCCCCTGTGCAGCAATAACTGCAACGTTATTGTAACATTTCCTGTAACTGTTGATCAGTCCTGCACACTGGCTTGGAGGAATTTTAGTTCATTCCTCTGTACAGAACAACTTCAACTCTGGGATGTTGTTGGGTTTCCTCACATTAACTGCTCGCTTCAGGTCCTTCCACAACACTTTGATTGCATTAAGGTCAGGACTTTGACTTGGCCATTCCAAAACACTAACTTTATTCTTCTTTAACCATTCTTTGGCAGAACGACTTGTGGGCTTAGGTTCATTGTCTTGCTGCATGAGCCACCTTCTCTGGAGATTCAGTTCATGGACAGATGTCCTGACATTTTCCTTTAGAATTCTCTGATATAATAGAATTCATTGTTCCATCAATTATGGCAAGCCGTCCTGGCCCAGGTGCAGCAAAACAGGCCCAAACCATGATACTACCAGCACCACGTTTCACAGATGGGATAAGGTGCTTATGTTGGAATGTAGTGTTTTCCTTTCTCCAAACATAACGCTTTTCTAATGAACCAAAAACTTCTATTTTGGTCTCATCCATCCACAAAACATTCTTCCAATAGCCTTCTGGCTTGTCCACGTGATCTTTAGCAAACTGCAGACAAGCAGCAATGTTCTTTTTGGAGACAAGTGGCTTTCTTCTTGCAACCCTGCAATGCACACCATTGTTGTTCAGTGTTCTTCTGATGCTGGACTCATGAACATTAACGTTAGCCAATGTGAGAGAGGCCTTCAGTTGCTTAGAAGTTACCCTGGGGTCATTTGTGACCTCGTCAACTATTGCATGTCTTGCTCTTGAAGTGGTATTTGTTGGTCGACCACTCCTAGGGAGGGTAACAATGGTTTTGAATTTCCTCCATTTGTACACATTCTATCTGACTGTGGATTGGTGGAGTCCAAACTCTTTAGAGATGGTTTTGCAACCTTTTCCAGACTGATCAACATCAACAAACTCTTTTTCTGAGGTCTTCAGAAATCTCCTTTGTTCATTCCATAATTCACTTCCACAAAAATGTATTGTGATGAGCAGACTTTGATAGATTCCTGTTATTTAAATAAGACAGGATGCCCACTCACATGTGAGTGTCATCCCATTGATTGAAAACACCTCACTCACATACTTTTGCCACTCACTAATATGTGTCATTTTCCTCAATAAATAAATAACCAAGTATAATATTTTGTCTCATTTGTTTAACTGGGTTCACTTTATCTACTTTTAGGACTTGTGTGAAAGTCTGATGATGTTTTGGTCATATTTATGCAAAAATATAGAAATTCTAAAGGGTTCACAAACTTTCAAGCACCATTGTAAGTTTATAGGTTTGTCAAATTGTAGGTTAATTTATGGTTGAATGGTTTCATACAAGTTAATTTCCTATTGGAGTGATTGGAGCTTCTTTTACATATACAATAATTTCCAAGAATATTAATATCAGCAAGCTAGCAAGATGAGGTAGCACAAACCAATTTTGATTAGCTATTGCAGCACACTTTCTTTATTTTTCCCCTGCAGGGTTACTGTAGATGTAGCAACAATGGTGACTCAAAGTGCAAGGCAGGGACAACACTACACAAGGCACCAATCCATGGTAGGGCACATACAGTCACACACATATAAACACACTCACTCTGTAAGGGCACTTTAGAAACACCAATTATCCTAACACACGTCTTTTAAATGTGGGAGGAAACCTGAGTACCTAGAGTAAACCAATGCGGACACAGACATGGAAACTCCACACAGGTGTAGTCCAAGGTAAGGGTTGAACTGGGATGCTGGAGCTGTAAGGAAAGAGAGAGATTGAGTTTGAAAAAATAGGCAAGAGAGCCGTGACAACAAGAGACGGTCCAGAAGAGAGATCAGAAAAGTACAGAAAAGCAACACAAATGGATGTCACAAACAAGGGGAGACATATTACACAATATAAGAGAGAGTAAACAAGTACTGTAGCTGTTACACAGGAGCTCTAGGTTAAATGAGTGTGCTTGAGCTGGTGCTTTCCGTTGCTCTTGACCTCATACTCCTTATCACTCCAAGCAGAGTATGAGTCTATTTCCCAGGAAGCTTTCCCTTCTTTGATAAGATTCATTCCCATGACTTCTACCAAGCAACTATTGCCTCAGTTTTTTTATTAACAGTGCACCATAAAAGGTCAGATTTAACTGAGGCGAATACAATTCACTACGTCAAAGTGGAAATGTGTGGAAACTAAAACAAAACCCTCTACAGCAGAGATGAAATCAAGTGGTGGCTATAGTGATACTAATTACCCCAGTAATAGTATATATACATAAATCATTTCTATGATCTCGATTTCCTTCCATGCATTTTACCTCAGAAAAAACCGCCAACCTCAACTCTCTCATGCCACCAAACTTAAAATGTGACAAATGTCCTGCCAATAATGAAATTCTATCCCATTAAGCTGCCAATAGCTGGCACTTTACTCCTACTTTAAACTTGCAACGCCGGACAACGTACAGCTCCTGTCTGTTATCAGAGACGTTATATAAGAGGGAGACTGGTCACTGCTTGAAACATGAATGAGACTGTAGTACAGAAGCTCTGGCCTGTCATTCGAAAGTACCAATCATCATATTAATAAATGTGTCAGAGAAAGGGGCAGCAAGTCTTGACACTTTGCTTCACAGGAACAATCATCAAATAATGGAGTATTTTGTGTAAATTAATAGAAACTGTACATGTTTATGCACATTGTAAATGTGATTGTATGATCATGCGGTTTGCTCAGTAAAACACGTCAGCATCTGGTATTTTTCTGGTATCTTGTTAAGTCACCAAACACTCGCCTCTCAAGAATAACAGCCATCAAACACATGTGGGTGAGATAATGAGTTTACCTATATATACATATATAGAGTGGTGCTTGAAAGTTTGTGAACCCTTTAGAATTTTCTAGATTTCTGCATCAATATGACCCTAGACAATTATCCAGATTTTCACAACAAGTCCTAAAAGTAGATAAACAGAACCCCAGTTAAACAAATGAGAACAACCAAGTAAGTACTTAATTTATTTTATTGTGGAAAATTCAATGATGCAATAATAATATCAGTGAGTGGCAAACAGTATGTGAAACCTCCTAGGATTAGCAAGTGAAATTTGAAGGGTGTGAAATAGAGTCAGTTGTTTTCAAATCAGTGGGAAGATGACAAAGTCAGCGATGTTGAGTGGGCACCCTGTTTTATTTAAAGAACAAGTGATTGATCAATATTCTGCTCTCACAACACATGTTTGTGGAAGTGTATCATGGCACAAACAAAAGAGAATTCTGAGACCCTCAAAAAAAGAGTTTGTTGATGCTCATCAGGCTGGGAAAGGTTACACAACAATCTCTAAAAGAGTTTGGAACTGCACCAATCCACAGTCAGATAGATTGTGTACCAAATGGAGGAAATTCAACACCATTGTTACCCTCCCCAGGAGTGGTCACACAACAAAGATCACTCCAAGAGCAAGGCGTGTAAAAGCTGGTGAGGTCACAAAGGACCACAGGGTAAGTTCCTCTCTCACATTCGCTATTGTTAATGTTCATGAGTCCACCATTAGAATAACACAGAACAACAGTGGTGTGCATGGCAGGGTTACAAGGAGAAAGCCACTGCTCTCCAAAATGAACATTGCTGATAGACTGCAGTTTGCTAAAGATCATGTGGACAAGCCAGAAGGCTATTGGAAGAATATTTTGTGGATGGATGAGACCAAAACAGAACTTTTTGGTTTTAAAGAAAAGTGTTATGTTTGGAGAAAGGAAAACACTACATTCCAGCATAAGAACCTTATCCCATCTGTGAAACATGATGGTGGTAGTATCATGGTTTGGGCCTGTTTGCTGCATCTGGGTCAGGATGGCTTGCCATCATTGATGGAACAATGAATTCTGAATTATATCAGAGAATTTTAAAGGAAAATGTCATTACATCAGTCCATGAACTGAATCTCAAGAGAAGTTCGGTCGTGTAGCAAAACAAAGACCATACGCAACACAATTAATTCTACCAAAGAATTGTTAAAGAAGATGTTTTTAAATGGCCAAGTCAACGTTCTGACCTTAATCCAATCTAAATGTTGTGGAAGGACCTGAAGCGAGCAGTGAAGTTGAGGAAACCCACCAACATCCCAGAGTTGAAGCTGTTCTGTATGGAGAAATGGGTTCAAATTACTCCAGTCCGGTGTATAGGACTGATCAACAGTTACAGAAAACGTTTAGTTGCAGTTATTGCTCCACGGGGGGGTAGTATAGAAAATTCTAAAGGGTTCACAAACTTGAAAACAGCACCATATATATATATATATATATATACATACATACATGGTGCTGTTTTCAAGTTTTATATATATATGACTGAATATGCATTGCGATGGATTGGCCCTAAATGGATTGTTCCTGCCTTGCGCTCTAAGGCGCTGACTGGGCAATAGCTCTTCCATGGCCCTGATCGGAATCACGCAGATAAGAAAATAAATGAATGAAAGCCTCACGAACAACGAACATGAGATCCAACACTGTCATCTAGTGTTCAGTCTTTGTATATACAGGCTGTGTATATACAAACAAATATATGGACAGGCTGTGGATTGCAAATTAACTGGTTTTAATCCTCTCACAAAGGCAACCTCACCTGTTTAAGAACAACAAATTTGCCCTGAAATAGTGAAACATAAGTAGGCACTGGATAGCCCTACATCTGTCTGTCCAGATGAGCCAGTCTCTCATTCTGCATTTTTAGAGTGGAGATATGTATGTGGTAAATGGGTGTAGATGACTTAACTACAAAAGAGTTAAAGTACAGGCTCATCACAACCACCTTGTCAGATGGAAGAAGATGACTAATGACTAATTAGGCTGACTGCAGATCCTCATAGTGACACTCAGTCTCTGCTGGCCTGACCCAGTTTCTCTTTCAGCAGTGAGTACACATATGAGAATATAGGAAATAAGCATTTAAACCGTATCTATATACAAATACAGGCAAATACACTGAAAACACAAATACTATTGGACAATGTTGTTAAATACAAAGGTAAGTATGAGAAAAAATTCAATCTCTATCAGTTTCCAAAGATTTTTTTTTTTCTGTAAAGATTGCAGTGGCAACATGTTGAGAATATCAGCCTACACTTCTCTACCCCTCTGCCACAGATTCCAGGTCTTACTGGAGGATCTCCAGATGTCCCCAAGCCAACTGGGAGATATAATTCTTCCAGTGGGTCCTGGGTTCGCTTTGGGGTCTTCATTCAGATGGATATGCCTGGAATAACTTCAGCATCAGCTGACCAGAGGGCATCCTGTTGAGATGCCCAAACCTCTTCAACTGACTCCTCGCAATCGAAAGGATTCACAGAGAGTAAGCCCAGCACACCCTGCATAAGAACCTTATTCCTGCTGCATGTACCCATGACCTTATGCTTTTGCTCACTACTGAAAGCTCTTGACCATAGGTGAGGACAGGAATGTAGAATAACTGGTAAACATAGAGCTTTGTCTGAAGATTAAGTTCCTGGTTCACCAGCACAGACTGGTATAATGACTACAGAACTGCTGCTGCTGCTCACCTAATCCATTTGTCAGTCACACTCTCTGTTTCCATCACACTTGAAAAAGATCCCAGGGTACTTGCACACCTCCATCAGAGGAAGGTTTTCTTCCCTCACCTGAAGGGAACACCAAGCTCTTTTTCAAGATAGTACCATGACATCTGACTTGGAAAGTGTTGTATATTGGGATGAGGAGTTTCTAAAAGTGTTCCTTCCACTGCTGAACAATATCCCCAGTAGTGGTCAACACTTCTGCTTAACAAATCTTGAGCAGTATTCCTCAATTGAATTGTCGAACAGTGTACCTTTGAGATTATGCTAAAGCAATTTTCAATGGACTCTCAAAGTTTCTTCCATGTCAGAGCTTTCACTTTTCCAGCTCCTTTCAGTGCAGTCCTCTTGGTCTGTCTATACCTCTCAGGAGATCTCTCCAAGAGCCATACTCCAAAAGCTTCCTTCCTCAACCTGACAGTCTCATTTGGCAGAAAGGAAAAGTGTTTTCAGAAGTGTAAATTAAACTAATCTCACATTGAAGCCTGCTCCAGATGCTCCCAAACTACATGGAGTGCTGTCCTGGGTATACAAGGAACATCTGGTTAATGCTCCTTGCAATAAATCCAACTCACCACCAAGTGGTGATCAGTTGCCAGCTCTGCCCCTCTTTTTACCCGAGTGTCCAGAACATATGGCCTCATGTCAGATGACACTATCATAAATTTGATGTTTAGCCTATGACCCAAGGTGCTATGGCACCACTACACTGTGAGCAGCGTTATATTCATATGGTGTGCATAACTGACAGTCTATGATTCACACAGACATCTAATAACATTTCACCATGCAAATTCACAGCAGGGACGCCGTTTTTCCCAATCATGCTGCTCCAGATCTCTTCATCTTTAACAACTTGAGTCTTGAAACCTCAAAGCAGAACTGTAAAATCAGTAGGGGACATTCTGTCATGCTCTACTTTCTCCAAGAAGGTTTAATACTTTGAACTGCTATTTGGTGACAACAGTCAGGGTTTTTTTCTCTGCACATGAAGTCTTATAGAGCCAAGTCTCTTATCTACCGAGTCAAATTCCAACTGCATAGGCCTCAGCCTGGGACTTGTGAGTATCCCCACATCCTCATGGGGCCATATTCCATTAGCAACTCCAGAGTAGAAAAGAGACCACCCCTGATCGAGTAACTTGGTACCAGAGCCAATATTGTGAGTGGATGTAAGGCCAACCATATGTAGTCCGTACGTTTCCACCTCGCACAACAACTCAACTTGTTTCCCTGTCAGAGGATTGACGTTCGGCATTCTCAAAGCCAGTTTTCATTTTATTATTATATTTTAATGGGATTTTAGCACTGTTCTGCTAAAACATAAAGAAAGAAGAACTGAAACATGTCAGATTTAATTTTGATCTTTGCAGAGGCTGTGTAACTTTGTTTAATAGAAAAATGAACAAAACATAGCATTTGACTAAGGGTGCCCAAATGTTTGCATAAGTCTATACATGTATAGTGCATTTTATGCTTGAACCCAACATTTTCCTGGCCAGGGCAACAGGGACTCAAGTGCCCATCCCTCAGTGATGTGCGAGGGTTATAACGGCTAACCATTCTGGTCCAAACCAACAGAAGGGCTACTGTGGCACAAGTCCCAAACATTTATGCTGATTAAAGAAGCAATATGTGAATTGCACCCTGCTGCATATTGTACTGCATTGCTACAGACTGATTACAGACCTCATGCTAACCCCTCTCGACCATCAAATATGCTTACAGTGGGAACTGGATTTCGAAACAATGGAGGAATGTTAACTGGTCAAATTAGTCCCATTTGAAATCACATGGACAACATATGTGTGCGCCACTTACCTGGGAGGTTATGGCTGCCCTGTAGAAAAAAATAGGATGCACTGTAGGAAAAATAAATCTGGGAGTGTGATGCTCTGGGCAATGTTCTACTGGGAAACTCTGGATCCTGGTACTTGTGTGGACAACAATTAGAACTGTTACACCTACCCAAAACATGACTATGGACCAGGTATACCACTGTATCACAATGCTGTTCCTTCTTTTCAGCAAGATCATACACACATCATCACAACTGTGATTTGGTAGCAGGCACGAGCCAAATGCTGAAGGCTTATTTTGGCATTCATTTTTGGATTTTGTTTTGCCTGGATTGCTGATAAACTGAATGAACTGATAAAGCAAGTGAACTGAGTTGCTGATGAACTTTGCAGCTTATGCTGGTGACATGGTAACACAAAATGGTTAGCTCAGGTAGCTGCAAAGCTCCAGAATTCCCTGTTCAATCTCGGACTCTGCTGGTGTACCGTTTGCATGTCCTCCCCATGTTTAATTGATCGCTCTAAATTGTCCCAGCATGAGTGTGTTTGATTAGTATCTTTTTAACCTTTGCTTTTGTAACAAATAGCCATTAATACTGATGTGATGTTAAGTAAATAAATGTAATACCCTATTGCTTGTGAAATGACAGTAAGTAAAGTAATTAGTAAGATAGTAAGAAACAGTAAGAAAGTAATCTTAATACATTCAGTGCCTATAAAAAAATCATCAGACTATATTGAAATAATCCTTGCCTTTTGTCACATTATAACATGAAAATAACCTCTAACTTATTCCAACTGTATTTATACATTATAACACTCACACATTATAACACATAATCAAAACACTTTATAGATTTCTGGTAAATTATTATAATTTCCTTAGTTATTTAATACCTGGTTTGGATAAATAATCAGCCCTTTAGAGTAACCATTATAAAATTGCTGATTACCTCCAATATCACACACCAGGCTAATGGGCCCACACCTGACATCAACTGTAATGGTTTCAACCACTTCAGAATGAAACCAGCTGCTCCTTGAGGATTCCACTACTAGTAGTGCATGGTAACACAAAATTTCATAATAGCTGGAAAGGTGCTTTCAAAAAAGCCCTCAGATAAAGTTGTTGAAAGGCACAAGTTAGGAGAACGATACAATAAGATTTCAGTGTCTGTAATTATCCCTGTGAGTACCACTCAGAGCATTATCAAGAAGTGGAAAGTGTATGGCACCACCAACACCTTGTTCATCCTTCCGAACTGAATGATCGAGCAAAGAGGATACTGATCAGGGAAAATACAAAGAGGCCAATAACAACTTTGAAGGACTTCTAAATCTGTATGGCTGAGATTGGTCATTCTGTCCAATGACAACAAACAGCACAGTAAGAAAGAAGCCATTCATTAAAAAGTGCCACACTGAGTCTCAAGTGTGCTTTGCAAAAAACACTTGAAGACTCCAATGCCATGTGGCAAAACATTTTGTGGTCAGATGAAACCAAGATTAAACTTTTTAGACCGAACTCTGAGCAGGTTTAGCAAAAACCAAACACAGCACACCACACCACATATCTACCGTGAAGCATGGTGGTGTCAACATAATGTTATGGGATGATTTTCTTTAGCAGGAACTGGGCAATTGGTCATGATTGAAGAGAAAATGGATGCTACCAAGTACAGTGGTGCTTGAAACTTTCCAAATCCTTTAGAATTTTCTAGATTTCTGCATAAATATGACCTACAATATCATCAGATTTTCCCACAAGTCCTATAAGTAGATAAGGAGAACCCAGTTAAACAAATGAGACAAAAATATTATACTTGGAAAATGATCCAATATTATATATTAGTGACTGGCAAAGGTATGTGAACCTCTAGGATTAGCAGTTAATTTGAAGGTGAAATTAGTGTCAGGTGTTTTCAGTCAATGGAATGACAATCAGGTGTGAGTGGGCACCCTGTTTTATTTAAAGAACAGGGATCTATCAAAGTCTGCACTTCAAAACACATATTTGTGGAAGTGTATCATGGCACAAACAAAATAGAATTCTGAGGACCTCAGATAAAGAGTTGTTGATGCTCATCAGGCTGGAAAAGATTACAAAACCATCTCGAAAGAGTTTGGACTCCACCAATCCACAGTCAGATTGATTGTGTACAAATGGAGGAAATTCAAGACCATTATTACCCTCCCTAGGAGTAGTTGACCAACAAAGATCACTCTAAGAGCAAGGCGTCTAATGTTAATGTTCATGAGAGTCCACCATCAGAGGAACACTGAACAACAATAGTGTTCATGGCAGGGTTGCAAGGAGAAAGCCACTGCTCTCCAAATTGAACATTGCTGCTCGTCTGCAGTTTGCTATAGATCACGTGGACAAGCCAGAAGGCTATTGGAATAATGTTTTGTGGACGAATGAGACCAAAATAGAACTTTTTGGTTTAAAGAAAAGCGTTATGTTTGGAGAAAGGAAAACACTGCATTCCAGCATAAGAACTTTATTCCATCTGTGAAACATGGTGGTGGTAGTATCGTGGTTTAGGCCTGTTTTGCTGCATCTGGGCCAGGACAGCTTGCCATAATTGATGGAACAATGAATTCTGAATTATATCAGAGAATTCTAAAGGAAAGTGTCAGGACATCTGTCCATGAACTGAGCCTCAGGAGAAGGTGGGTCATCCAGCAAGACACCGACCCTAAGTACACAAGTCGTTCTACCAAAGAATGGTTAAAGAAGAATAAAGTTAATGTTTTGGAATGGCCAACTCAAACTCCTATTCTTAATCCAATTGAAATGTTGTGGAAGGACGTGAAGCGAGCAGTTAATGTGACGAAACCCACCAACATCCCAATGAACAAATGACCAAGTATAACATTTTTGTCTCATATATTTAACTGGGTTCTCTTTATCTACTTTTAGGACTTGTGGGAAAATCTGATGATATTTTAGCTCATATTTATGCAGAAATATAGAAAATTATAAAAACTTATATAAGATTATATATTATATTATATAAACAGATTTTATTGTTATTGTGATTATTATGATTATCATCATTATTGTTAGTAGTATTTTACATATTATTATTATTAGTCGTAAATTATAGTATTAGTAGTAGTAGTAAGTAATAGTAATAATAATAATAATAATAATAATAATAATAATAATAATAATAATAATAATAATACAAGAACAAAGAACAAAAACAATAACAACATCATAATAATACATTCTTATTCTTTTGTCTCTGACAGTATATGCAAAACGTGTAGATCGGGGGGCCCTAACATGAACATGAACATTAATTTTATTTTATACTTAAATTACGCTTTCTTAATTATTGCTCTGTAGTAGCCTATATAATATTTGCAATTATCGGGTTTTTTTCAGTGTTCAATTACAGTTTAAGAGGGCAGTTTCACAGTATAGGAGGACCCTTATATAGGCTAAACTCCACAATTTCTTTAACGAACTGTGTTATGCATGAGATGTAAAATTAAGAGTTTAACAGTTTAGCCAAGTCCTGTTACAGTGACTTATGTCCTGCTGTTGTACTGCGGATGGTGTAGTCCACAGGTTTAATTAAGGTATTTGACAGAATTATTGCTAAATGTTTATTTTTGGGCAAGCAGAGCGCAGTGCAAGCACCAGATGGAGCTCGCGAACTAAAGGTCCATGCCAACTCCATTAGGACCTATTGGGCGTTGTGTAAGAGAATCCGTGGTGTGTAAAGTGTCTGTGTGAGTTGTGGCTAGAGAGAGAGAGAGAGAGAGAGAGAGAGAGAGAGAGAGAGAAGAGAGAGAGAGAGAGAGAGAGAGCATACACACACATACACACACACACACACAAACACACAGGGGTGGCACCGGTCGGCTGGGCTGCGCACCGGTGCTGTGGATGATGCTATATGGTCACAGCAGTCGCTCGTCCATGGCAGGATCTTCTCTCAGCACTTACACTTAAGTGGAGACATGACCGGGAGCCAGGTGGAAAACAACCCCGCGATCTCTCCCATAACGACGGGTTTTACTGAAAGGTAGCTCGAGTCTAGCCCGTTACTGTCGGGTTGCTGCACTGCAGGTATAAGAAGAGCACGCACAGCACCGGGGGATCAGGATGACGGTGTCTTGATTAGGATCGAGGTAGATTTGGACGAAGTGTCTGCACCGGCAGGTTTGTGTCTCGTATTCGGAGCTCTGTGCTTGCGGCGCGTATCTTGTGCGCCACTGAGGCGGTGAAGGTTATGGAGAAGCCGGGGCAAGCTCAGATGCAGGCAGGTGCGCCCAAGAGCTCAGAGAGCTCGGCCGAGGATCTGTCCAAAGTCACCGACCAGGATCTGCTGAAGTGGAGTAAAGAGGAGCTGGTACGCCGACTGCGCAAAGCCGAGGCCGAGAAAATGAGCGCCATAGTCGAGCACGGTAACCTGATCCGAGAGGTGAACCGCAGGCTGCAGCAGCACCTTAACGAGATCCGAGGACTGAAGGTAATGTAAAAATTCAGGCTGCACTGATTCAGTACCAAATCCAAGAGAAGTAACTAACCTTTAAATCTGCACGTTTCACAAAGCAATCATGATACTGTTCTTGGTTACTGCAAGGCGTTATGGTAACTGGATAGATGCACAGCAAAATACCTCAGTGATGCACAATACATGTAACGAACTAACATCTACACCTTCTGACACCTTTATTGTTGTCGCAACATGAAATTTACTTTTTAATTACTAATATAATATAGTAATGCAACAACACCTGCAGGGATAAAGTTAAATTAGCAGTGGTCCTACACATGAACTCTATAAACTCTGCAGATGTTAATTCAGCATTGGAAATGTATGGATTTTTATAATGATATGAAATTGTGCTAAAATGCCATACTCATTAAATTTATATACTGATATGTAGCCTATGGTCATATTAAATACGTCTTTTGGCAATTCAAAACTGAGAAGAGATGAGTCAAAGCCTGAGTCTCCTCGGAATTAAAACCCATAGCTTATTGGTATGTATGATGTCTTTAAAGAATTTTGGTGAAGTGAACTACTCAAAGATTTGTCAAATCTCCAGTCTCAGCTTACTTAGCATTCTGAATGTATATGCATGTGGTTGATCCACGAGACACCACAGAGTTCTTGATGCCTGCCTGACATGATGTTTGACCACCTATTTCTACCTTTATGCACTGCAGCAAAGCATCGTATAGGGCTATATAGGCTTTATAGTTATGTTTTATAATTATCTTATAATTATTTCTTATCAATTTATCCAGGCTTTTACTGGTCAGGGTCATTGGGGCCCAATGTAGGTTTAAGCATGACCTGGAAGGGATGCCAGGTAATCGCATGGTCAGCAGGGATCACTGCTGAAGAAACGAGGGATGATTCTCTGACCACCCACTTTTCCTTAAGACACTGATAGTTATACATAGATGTAATACCCAACCTGGCCAGAAGGCACTGCCAAGAATAAAAACTGTGTCACCCATGGTGGACTGGTGTCTTAGACCGCTATGTCACGAGTGCTCTGTAACATCTATACAGTGGGGCAAAAAAGTATTTATTCAGCAAGTTCTCCTACTTAGAAAGATGAGAGAGGTACATCTCATCATAGGTACACTTCAACTATGAGAGACAAAATGAGAAAAAAAAAATCCAGAAAATCACATTATAGGATTTTTAAAGAATTTAATTGTAAATTATGGTGGAAAATAAGTATTTGGCTCAATACTTTGTAACATAACCTTTGTTGACAATGACAGAGGTCAAATGTTTCCTTTAAGTCTTCACCAGGTTTGTACACACTGCAGCTGGAATTTTGGCTCATTCCTCCATGCAGATCTCCTCCTCTCCAATGATGTTTTGGGGCAACACGGACTTTCAACTCCCTCCACAAATTTTCTATGGGGTTGAGGTCTGGAGACTGGCTAGACCACTCCAGGACCTTGAAATGCTTTTTACGGAGCCACTCCTTCGTTGCCCGAGCAGTGTGTTTGGGATCATTGTCATGCTGGAAGACCCAGCCACGTTCCATCTTAAATGTTCTCACTGATAGAAGGAGGTTTTGGCTTAAAATCTCACGATACATTGGCCCCGTTCATTCTTCCCTTAACTCGGATCAGTCGTCCTGTCCCCTTTGCAGAAAAACAGCCCCAAACCATGATGTTTCCATCCCCATGCTTCACAGTAGGTATGGTGTCCTTGGGATGCAACTCAGCATCCTTCTTCCTCCAAACAAGTTGAGTTTTTACCAAAAAGTTCTATGTTGGTTTCATCTGACCACATGATATTCTCCCAATCCTGTTCTGGATCATCCTTTTGCTCTTTGGCAAACTTCAGACGGGCCTGGACATGTACTGGCTTAAGCAGGGGGACACGCCTGGCACTGCAGGATCCGAGTCCCTCTCGGCGTAGTGCGTTACTGATGGTAGCCTTTGTTACTTTGGTCCCAGCTCTCTGCAGGTCATTCAACAGGTCCCTCCATGCAGTTCTAGTTTTTCTGCTCACTGTTCTCATGATCATTTTGACCCCACGGGATGAGAACTTGCGTGGGGCCCCAGATCCAGGGAGATTATGGCCTATGGCCTTGTATGTCTTCCATTTTCTTACAATTGCTCCCACAGTTAATTTATTCACAGCAACCTGCTTTCCTATTGTAGATTCACTCTTCCCAGCCTGGTGCAGGTCTACAATTTTCTTCCTGATGTCCTTCGGCAGCTCTTTTGTCTTGGCCATGGTTGGGTTTGGAGTCTGACTGTTTGAGGCTGTGGACAGGTGTCTTTTATACAGATAACGGTCAAAAAGGTGCCATTAATGCAGGTAACGAGTGGAGGACAGAAGAGCTTCTTAAAGAAGAAGTTACAGGTCTGCGAGAGACAGAAAGTTTGCTTGTTTGTGGGTGACCAAATACTTATTTTCCACCATGGTTTACAATTAAATTCTTTAAAAATCCTACAATGCGGTTTCCTGGATTTTTTGTCCCTCATAGTTGAAGTGTACCTATGATGAAAATTATGGACCTCTCTCATCTTTCCATGTAGGAGAACTTGCACAATCAGTTTCTGACTAAATACTTTTTTGCCCCACTGTATGTCATATACTTCACATCAAATATCCATGGGTAATAGGACTGGAAAAGAGCAAGATGTGCTATTTATGTGAAGTATATTTAGCAAATAAGCTCACTGGACAAACAAATAGTCACATGTGACAGAAACATACCTAATAATGTATAATATCTCCATGAGCACAAATAACAGCTGTGACTCGATTTGGCGTGGATTGGACAAGTTTCATCTACTCTTTCCCTGAACATACTACTTGTTCCAGGTAGTCTCACAGATTTTAACAAGGATTCACATCTGGGGATTTTGCAGGCCAGTCCAGATGTGTGACTGAATGTTGATCATGCCATGTCACATTTGCAGCTCTGTGAATGTGAGAATTGTCATCTTGGAGCACAGGGATAGGAAAGTGGAGTTACTGTGGTTCAAATTTACTATCACCTCAACCAAAGTACACATTTCTGCGTAATTAAAACAACCCCAGAACATCACAGTACAGAGCCTCCTCCACCACACCTTGCACACTGTCCTCATTGAAGGCTTCCTGATGTCTTCGAAAAACACATTTACCATCATTCACATACAGACAGAAACAAGATTCATCTCAGCTGATGACATGTTTCTGTGTTTCTGTCATCTGAGCTCATGAACTGTGTTTTCACCTACTGTAACCAGAATCGTAGCAATTTTTATTCACAAGCTGTGAAATGTGCTGACGGTCCCTATCTGTCAGTTTTGTCTTTCAGCCACCATTCTGATGAGAATTTTCTTCAGACTGGGATGTTTGCTACTCCTAGTAGACTCATATGAATGTATGCTCTGATACACATGCAAATTCAGTTACTTCCTTCACACTATGGCCTTTGGCACACCCAAATGCAATCACTCCTTTTTGCCAATCATTAACATCTGCTTTGCAACCCATTTTCCACACTTCAAACAAGACATTCACTGCACTGTAACACCTCTTCTCAATCTGTGAATCCTGTTACACACCCTGCAGGTATCTACTGCAAAGCCATTTGCACAAACTGGTAGTCACTGCCACCTTAAACACACAAGGTATATACAGTGGTGTGACATAGTGTTTGCCCCCTTCCTGATTTTTTATTTTTTTGCATGTTTGTTACACTTAAGTGCTTCAGAACATCAAACCAATTTAAATATTAGTCAAAGACAACACAAGTAAACACAAAATGCAGTTTTTAAATGAAGGTGTTTATTATTAAGGGAGAAAAAAATCCAAACCTACATGGACCTGTGTGAAAAAGTGATTGCCCCTGTGATTGCCAACTTAACTCTGGTTTATCACATCTGAGTTCACTGTCTCTAGCCACACCCAGAGTTCACATTATTGCCACACCTGTTCTCAATCAGGACATCACTTAAATAGGACCTGCCTGACAAAGTGAAATACACCAAAAGATCCTTAATAGCTACACATCATGCTGAGATCCAAAGAAATTCAGGAGCAATTGAGAAAGAAAGTCATTGAGGCCTATCAGTCTGGAAAGGGTTATAAAGCCATTTATAAAGCTTTGAGAGAGCCATTGTCCACAAATGGCAAAGACATGGAACAATGGTGAACCCTCCCAGGAGTGGCCGGCCGACCATAATTACCCATATGTATATATTTAAAAAACAAAAACATCGTTTAATTTTCCGAAACATGCAAAAAAATCAGAAAGGGGACAAACACTTTTTCACACCACTGTAAATGTGACTAAAATAAATAATCAACTAAACAGATTTGAGTTTAAGAGGGTTTTTTATGTAAGCATGAACACAGCTATTCATGTATATTTATGTATTTATGTGCTGTGGGTGTATAAGTTGCAGATGACAAAATGCACATACAATATTAAACAAAGTCTCCTAAAATTATCTAAGCAGAGTTGAGCAGATATGGAATAGTGCTCAAAGATCAAACCGTGGTTATTTGGAAATCATTGGATTTGAATTCACAACCTTCTGCTCACTAGCACAGAATCAGTGCCACTGATACTGCAAAGTCATGCAGTTATTATCCTTGCAATACTTGCAATGATTTGTTTTTAAAGCCCCCATGGGAAAACAATGCAATAACCAGCCAGTTTGTAGTACTTAGTACAAGTACTAATTAAAATTGCAGTGTGAGCTTCAGCATATATCTAGCCTTGGAACAGCAATGGAGATATTTTGGCAGGTCCTGAATGGAATCTGAGTGCTGTAATATGGGCACAATATGTGTGTCAGGATTAAAGCCTCTGTATTGTGTGCGATGCAACTCCATAATTTTCATAGAAAATGTCCTTTATTTAAGGCTGGTACTGAGTCAATGCCTTTATGCCATTGCAGGAGGTGAATCAGAAACTGCAGGAGGACAACCAGGAATTACGGGATCTTTGTTGCTTTTTAGACGATGACCGGCAGAAAGGAAAGAGGGTGTCTAGGGAGTGGCAGCGCCTCGGCCGCTACAGTGCAGGCATCATGCGTAAGGAGGTGACACTGTACCTGCAGAAGCTAAAAGAGCTAGAACAGAGGCAGGAGGAGGTGCTGAAGGAGAACCTGGAGCTAAGGGAGCTGTGTGTTATGCTGGATGATGAAAAGGGCACTGGAGGCACCGAAGGGCTAGTTGGCACAGGAGGACCGGCAGGCAACAGGAACTCTATTGACAGTCAGAATAGCCTGTCACATGCCAGTGTGCCTGGGCCAGGATTGCTGAGGGACGTCGGGGATGGGAGTAGCACATCCAGTGCAGGCAGCACTGACAGCCCAGATCACCTCACACACAAACAGCAGCTGCTGGCTGGTCCAGCTGGAGGAAGTCATGACCACCTTCACAAGTCACGCGCAGGGGAGGAGGCATTGGTTCCAGAGCAACGTAACCGCCGAAGAAGCACCAGTCCAGAGTATGCCCATACCTTTCCCCAGGTGTGCAGGCCTCGATGTGGTTCCTTTTCTAGCCCTGATCACAAGGGTTTGCGTGGTCTTAGCCCCGAAAAGCTTGGCAAAAGAGGGTGCCCAGAGCAGTTCTCAAAGCACTTGCCAGTATCTTCTCAACCTCCTAGTAGCCCAGACCTCTTCCATAAGCACAGAGCAAGCATAAGTGGTGTATGTGGCAGTCCAGAGCCTAAACAGATACTTTCAGGGACTCCAGAGCACCTACAGAAGGGTCGTGTGATTGCAGGAAGCCCTGAGATGATGAGGCACCAGTATAGTGGCAGTCCAGATCACAGCAAGTTTGGCAGCCCTGGCCGGGATGTGCTACAGAGGAGGCTGGGAGCAGAGGAGCTGTCAACGCATCACCAGAGCATCTATAGTGGTATGAATGGTGGGTCCAACTGGAGCCTGCTGTAGCACCCACATGAGGAGTTTTAGTGCAGTATATGCAGAGGGATGGTCAAAATGAAGGGAATCAGTTTCTAAATAAAAAGCCTATAACCAGGCTGTAAATCATCTCACTCATAAAGTCATGGTCTGCATTTAGTTTTCCTTTGCTCAGCTCGCACGGGGCCTTGTGGAGGTAGAAAAGGGCTGGTAAATGTCGGTGGTGTCCAGTCTTGGTTCTCGAGGGCCAAGATTTCAACAGGCTTTAGCTGCTACCTGTCAATCAGCCTGTACTATTATGCCTTGGAAGCTTTTTGAGCACTGGAGCCCCTGGAGAGAACTGTAAACAATTACACACCATAACGTTCAGAGGCCCAACAAAAGCCAGAGGACAATGCTACCCAGCAGGACCAGGAGTGGACACCACTATTTTTGCCATATGTTTTCAGGTGAGTGGTGTAGCAAACTGAAGACTTTTCAGTCATAAGAAACAAGGTTATCCCTTTGCCTTCTTCTCCTAATTTTTAGCTCATATTCTGATATGACATATGACTCCCATATAAGAGTACCTTAAGATAGATTGAACTTTGGAACAATGGAAATGTTTGTAGGTAGGGAATGTCTCAAATGGAATGTTATGTGTGCAGAACTAAGCCCTGTTGTAGACATCCACTGCACTCACGTTCATCAAGCATGTTTCCCTCACCCCCAGCACCTCACCCCTATCTTAGTGGTTGGAACTCTCCAAAATACAAACCAAAACCCGACCTTATATCACAACTGAGTCTTCTCACTGTATGGTGGATTTGATTAACCATTGCTATTGGATACAGTTAAGACTTTAGCTAATAGAAGTTGCTTTGGGAACCTCTGGGATTTGTATTCATGTTTGATGGTAGCCAAAAGTTGTTCAAGCAGAATAGAGAATTTGGGCTAAGGGTTACTGGATAAAACGTAATAGTAGTGAAATGCGAAAATGGAATAACTCACTTGAAACATTGTCTGAGCAATAAAAGCCTAGTCCTTCATGACTGGAATGTGATTCATATCATATTTACTTTATGTATTTTAATGTGAGTCTGCTCTGCTGACCAAGTCACAGTGAGGTATAAAGCCGCTTCCAGGCTGGTGCCATTTAATGAGCTATAGCACAGTCTCTATCTTGATTTGCCTTTGTCTTTTAGTAAGATGGATAATGAGTGTCTGTAACAAAAAATATCAGCTGTGTCTTTTGGTGTGTGGCAGGCATTCTCTCCAGCAGGAGGCTGCTAATGATTTTCTGAACAGGAAAAGTGCTGACTTTAGGAGCTGACCAAGGCCACTGAACAGTTTCTAAAACTGTACTGTTTACCTTACACTGCATTTAAGAGGAAAATAGCTGCAGTTAATTAGCACATGATTTCACTTAGCTGGAAGATATTCCCAGTTATCCTGCAGTGGCTAAGGTCTCGAATTGAGACAACTGAGAGTTACTCTTACTCTGATGGTACTGTAGCTGGTTTTACAGTGTCCATACATACAAGGTACAACTTAACATGGTAACAGTAGAAGCTGAAATAGGAGTAGGCTATTAAGTGTTGCCATGAGCTGTTTACTGTGTGTGTGTGTGTGTGTGTGTGTGTGTGTGTGTGTGTGTATAAGATTTTATCATGTATATAATGAAGGATTTGATTACTTTAGGGTTTATTCATACAAAATTACACAAATTATGAAAGGACTACTGTATAGAAGGAACCAGTAAGCATGAAACAGTTGCAAAATGTAAACATGTTTTATTGTTCAAACTGCAACATATGAAAGACAGAACCATTTTTTCACCCTGGTACGACATACCTCGAATTCACTTTTTTAATCATTCCTCTGAACCCGCCTCTCTCGACTGTCTGTAGCGGGACCATGTTCTTGCATAGGTGTATTGTTATTGCGTTCACAATCACTTGCATTTCCTGTCACGTGCAGTGCCTCGAGAAAATGCCTATTCAAGCGATGTCTGACCCTTTGGCTTCACTGCTTCACTGGTTGACAGTGTTAAATTTGATAATCGTAAACAGGAGTTGGAAACAGGAGTTCCTGAGGATCTGATTCGAAATTTGGGTTAGACTCGCAATGTCAGGTCACATAGAACCTTGTAATGGATTGGCACCCTGTTCAGACTGTCTCTGTCTGCACTCAGTGCATTCCGGCTTAGGCACTGGACTCCACCTCAAGACCCTGACCAGATAAGTGGAGATAAAATGGGGGACTACAATAGCAGTTGCAGTAACAAAACTAATCTTAGTTGTAGGGATGTACCAAATTTTCGGCAAAGAAATTACTTGGCCGAAAATGCCCAAAAAAAAAAAGCACTTTCAGTGAAAATACTGAATAATTTATACCAAACTATGACATTTTTGATGATGCGATCAAATTACAACCAGTGTGGAGTGAGACGCTCATTGTAAATTCAGAAATATGTGTGGAATCAGGGCTCTACAGTTAGAGCGTTTTGTTTGCATCTACACCTTCTTGTTAAAGAAATGCGAATGGAATAGTTATTTAAGAGCACTTGAACGAATCGAGATCTTGACCTGAATGCACTAGCACTATACAGAGTGTTAATCGGGTATGCGTCATTACCTACTGAGTGCCCTACTGTTGCCTACTTCCTATGTGGGTCGTTCTCTTTGTAAAGCTTTCTAACCAATAATGGGACCCCAAGACTGGTTAATGAGAGAGTCTACTGTGTCACCAATTGTTTATGCTATCTGCACAAACACTAGCAAAGTTTTACAGGTCTGTATTCTAGTCTTTGCTGTTTAACGAAATTCTTTAACGAAATTCGAGCTTCTTTTGGAGGAACAGCATAACACACAAGGAACAGATAAAATGTACACAGAAGCTAATATTAGGACTAACATTGGGGAAATGTAAGCCTTTCTGTATGAGATCTGTGGTTTAGCACATTTAGCTGGTAACTGGTAACAAATTAATTGATTAAACCTAGCAAGAGTCAAAGTATTAATATGTGAAATTTATAAAAAGTACATTTACATAATTACATATATGTTTAACACCTGAGTCACAGAACAACAGGTGCAATGGAATTCAATAATTTTAATCTTCCACAGTCCTGTAATTAAATTTTATGCATATGTAGGTAGAAACTATTAAAAAATGTAATACTATGTAAAAAAATATAAATTATTTTATAATGTATAATATACATTTAAATAAAATACATTAGGCTAATTAATTTATGCAATGGTGTAAAAAGTGGCAAAATTAATGAAAAACTGTGTCCGGTATTCAGCCTTCAGCCAAATGTTTAATTTTGTTCGGTTTCGGCCACAAATTTTCATTTTGGAGCTTCGCTACTTATTTCTCAAACTAAAACAAATAAAAATGTTTTATAATATTACCATGATAGGAACATACATATACAAGCACCATCACTTTGACCATGATGCTATGTTTATGCATTTGAATTACATTTACTGCATTTAGAAAACACCCATAACCAGAGTGACCTATAACTGGTAGAATCTTACAAAGTACAGTCCCAGCAATTGTTAGTTTAGGGTCTTACTCAAAGGCCAAACAGTGGCTTGGCATTACTGTGACTTGAACCTTCTGGCCAGTAGTCCATTACCTTAACCACTGGGACCCTACAAAGTTGTGCTAAATAGAATTTTTACTTAGACGTCCAACTGGACATTTCCAAGATCCTAGGGTCATTTATGCCCCCTTCAGTTGTACTGGGAAGTTCTATATGACCAAGTCATTTCATTCATTTATTCATTCTCTCATCTGTCAGAGCTGCGGCAGAGTTGGTACCTAGCCGGCAACACAGGGCGCAAGTCAGGAACAACCCCAGACAGGGCACCAATCCATTGTAGGGCACATACACTCACACACTTTCACATTCTAAGGGGCACTTTGGAAACACCAATTAACCTAACACACATGTCTTTGGAATGTGGGATCGAAAACAGAGTGCCCGGAGAAAACCCACGCAAACACAGGGAGCACATGCAAACTCCACACAGACATAACCTGCGGTTGAGAAACGAACCAGGGATCTCGCAGCTGTGAGGCGACAGTGTTAACCACTACATCCTATTTTATACATCTTAGTTTCTAATTGGTTAAACGTAAAAGTAGGAAACACTTTGTCTGTCTTTCCAGTAAAGGTGCCTGAAAGTAGTTACCTTCAGTAACACTCTCTTGCATTTCCCAATTCTCTATTAACTCTTGCAGTAACAGGGCTAATAAGCTTGTCCACTGCACAGAAAAGACTTCAATCTAACTATTGCAGAACAAATCAATTCAGAATTTGAGATGATCCCTGAAATAAGCTATACCCAGAAAAATGTAATGCATAGTAGTGATGATGCAGGCTAGGGTACATACGCACTAATGATAAATTGTGAGCTTACAGGAAATTATGCTGTAGGTGTGTGCAATAGATTGGCTGCCCATCATTCTGTTGACCATTCAGTGTTATATCATGGTGCATTTTCTTATCGGGTGAGAACCAAGTCTACCCGATCATTTCCCTACTGGCAGTAGTCTCTGCACCCTAGGGAAAGAAGCTCAACAACCTATTCCCCTCACTCACAAAGGATACTCCAGTGACCTTGAGCATACTCAAGCTCAATATAACTGCACAACCCGGGGCTGGCCAATGAGTGTGCTTCAGAGGGGGCTTGGTGTGTTTGTTCACTGGAGCTTTCTCTTGGCAAAACTCAAACTGGCCATCAGTCAGACAGCATGAAAGTGCCTAGTGTAAATAATGAATTATGTTGTGGAAGGGGTGCATTTGCATTGATAATTTGATACATAATGATCCCTTTTGGCTGTTCAGTTACATGATATCATTTTTTTTATTGTACTTTGATTTGGAGGCCAAGCTACTCACAGTGTTAAAATAATTTATTTGTGCTCAATTAAATTTATTCATCTCCTTTTTGCCTGAATGAACTTGAATATATTTAAACAGCAGTTGACTCCTTGTTTTTTTCAGTAGTAAAAATCTGTGATCCCTTCCAAATTGTTCCATATCATACTCATTTGGTCCATTTTGTTTATCGGTGCTAATGCCACAGGTATAGTTCTGCTCTGTGTTGGCTACAATATTAATAAAAAATTGATCAGTAATGGAACCATGGCTTTAATGCAGTTATTCAGCCAACCTATTTATTGGTTTTATTTATATATTGTCTATTTAAATAAACAGAAACGTTTTCTGTTTTACAATGTACATTAACTGAGAAAATAAAAATGAGTTCATAATGACAAACTATATTGTTGTTAATTAGAGATGCACTGATCTCGGCCGGTGACCGGAATCAGTCGGTTTTCAGAGTGATCGGCTGTGCCCAGTGATCGGCCAATCAGCCTCATAAAACCGCGCTGGTCAGATTAAGCCTGCAGTTGCGACGCTGACAGCAGCACAAACACAGCCACAAACATGAACAGCACAGTCCGTTGGCTAACGTTAATACAGAATTCAATTCATGTGTGTAAGGTCCTTTAAACTTAAAACAGTTAATGCACAGCCGCTTCGTGTTTGTTTCCCAGTCCCAACGTTTGGCTTGGTGGTCTGTTTATTTTTGGGTTCTTGTGCCTCTGTGATCTGTTTTATGTGTCTCTGTCTTTTTATTAGTTGATAAACTCACAGTGCATGGTTTTAATTATGCTGTACCATTTATCTCCAGGATTTAGTGTAAGAGTGTGTTTTCAGTGCATTCGTTGGCTTACAGTATGTATGACTTACAGTCTTACAGTATGACTTACAGACACAGGCTGGTGTACACTGCTATCTGTGGGGTGAGCTGCAATTCAGTGTCTTTGCTTGAACTTGCACTAACTGGTAAAAGGCTCTTATCAAGGTTGTAATAAAGTACAATTTCAGCAAGTTTGCAGTGACTGACATTTGTGTGGCCAAAGCCACAAAGATAAAGCTAGTGAGAGAATATAGCCAGGGTACAAGCCAACAGCTTCTACTATCTTTCTTTAGCAAATGTTTTTGTGAGCTGTTGATGTGGGTCATCCAGCAAGACTGTCAAACCAGATACGCAAAGGTTCACATGCTTTTGCCACTCACAGATATATTTGATTTTTTTTCTCAACTAAATGATAAACTTTCAAATGACAAAGTATAATATTTGTATCTCATTTGTTTTAGTTTAGCTCTTTACCTACTCTTTGAACTGATGTGAAAATATGATGATGTTTTATCTCATATTTATGCAGAAATATAGTAACCCTGCCAAAGATTTGGATAATAGACATGCGACTTACAGTGTTGTTCAAACTTGAAAGCATCATTTCTTTATTCATCAAGAAAGATTTGTGGTTAGGAAAATATATTTGTAGGTAAAAATTAAAGTTTTATAACTGGATTAATTGCACACAGTCCCACATTATGGGTTTACATAGTTAACTTGTGTAGTCATTGGCTGCAATTAACTCAGGCCTTTTAATACTGTTATTTTGACTGCCCATATATTGCCCACCTTATCATTTCTACTCCAGCTAATCTTTTAATCATGTAATGTAATGATCCACAATATCTATGCTGATTACAGCTTCTAGAATATATCTACTTTTCCTGGAAGTGACAGTAACAGTTCAGACACCCTGATACTAAACCCACTGAAATTTTATGGAGGATATAAAGAGTTTATATTGAGAGGACCAAACTCCGATTTGATGGATGAGCAGGAGATAAGAGTGGCAGTTCTTCCAGCTCTTGGTTGTGGGTATAAATGGTGCTGCCCTGGAGAAATACAGCAAAGGGCTAGAAAGGGCCAAGAGGAGGGCTCTTATCTAACCCTCCCTTATATACTTGCACTACAGCAAGAGCAGGGACATGATTAAATCATCTACTGTCTTAGTCATAAAAGTTCTAAAATGTCAGAGTCAGATCAGGTCACAGGCATGGGGTAATTGCTCACAATATTCTAAAAGGTCTGGGAAATTGTTTACTGGTTCACTAATAAACACTAAGAAATTTGAAAATAATGTTTGACACATTCAGAATTAGGGCAGAGCTTCTGATGAATGTCTGTGAAATACATAAATGAAGTACAAATATGTGCCATTTAACGACCACATTGCATTCTGTGAAAGAGGTCGTAGACTGAAATGGTCATTGCATGGACATTACTGTAATCACATAGTCTTTTTATGCTACTATAATGTAAATATAAAGGGTATTTTCACAAGAAAACTGTGTGGAAATGATACATAAATGCATCAGAAAGACAACGGAAAACACAAGAGGAATCCTAAACTGTTATACACATCACCTTTAGTAATTTATGGAAATTCATAATAATCACAAAAAATACAGTTTTGTGCTGTTACGACCCTATGTAGGGCAACCCGTAACACTTAGGTGGATGTTATGGTCGTCCTGATTGTCACAAGGTGGAGCGTGGGACTGGTAAGGAGACGAGCGCAGGTTAACCAGATTACAAATAAAGGTATTTATTAAACAGAAAAGGAAAAACCATATCGAGAGCATGAACAAAACAGGGTAACTAAAGACAATGCAGCACATGGCACGGCGATAAACGAAACTAAAGAGAGCCACAGACAGAAACGAGAACTAGACTAAACTGTGGTGAAACAAACGCGGGTTTACTGCAACTCACGAGGTGCTTGAGCGAGGTGCATAGGCTAGGGTCCAGCATAAATACTGTCCCGCACAGCTGTGTATCGTTAACCCTAGCCTCTACTTCTTCGGATGTTCCACAGTTCGGCGGAGCAACGCAAATGATACAGTCTGGATCGCCCCTAGTAGCAGGGATGGGTGTAGAGAACAGGGGTCTGGTGCGATCCGTGACATATCCTCCCACCACGGAGTCTGAG
>JAJAGP010000478.1:138109-373552 GCA_025084515.1 Ancistrus triradiatus | reverse complement strand
CGGTCGCGACCGACACATCACTAATGGATACAGTAGTGACCTCCGTAGCGCATTCTGACGCCTTTGTTCTTCAGTGTAATGAAAAAGTAATAATTGTAAATGTATTTGTAGATTTGTAAGAAGTTCGGTCAGCAGTGTTACAGCTGGCACTATTTTGGCTACGTCCGCTATTGCACAAAACCGCCTCATGTAAACCAAGGAGATAACGGCGCACAATGTGACGTTACAAGCAAAAAACTCTGTTTTCCCAGTCCACACGACAACGCTGACAACGGAGTTTCCGAAAATCTTCACCCTGGAAGGAGTTTTCCAAAAAGTCCGTTTTCAGTGACCTAAAATGCCATTTTCGTGTGGACGAACGGTCAAAACGCATAGAAAAAGCTACGTTTTTAAAAATACCCGTGTTCGTGTGGACAGGGCCTTAATCTTTACAAATTTAAATCTTAAGACAATTTGTTAATTTACTAACGTTTTTCAATGAGTTGCAATTCAGCGTCTTTGCTTGTAGTTGTACTCTTACACTGACTGGTAAAAGGCTCTTCTCAAGGCTGCAATAGAGTACGATTTGAGCAAGTTTGCAGTTATTGATATTTGTGTGGCCAACGCCACAAAGCACCAGCTAGTGAGAGAATAAAGCCAGGTACAAGCAAGCAGCTCCTGCTATCTTTTGTTAACAGATATTTCTATGCTGTCATTTACCTGCTTTTGTGTATAGTTTCTTGCACCTGCTGGTCCATGGGCTGGTTAAGGGGAATCGTATTTGGTGGCAAAAACTTGACTGAAATGAAATTGCGTTCCGGCATCAGTCTTTCCTCTAATCCTGGAGGGTGTGCAGGAGAATTGTCTGTGACAAGAAAGGATGTCAGCGGCAACTGTTTATCATGAAAATATTTTTCACTGACGGGCCTAAGACTTTGTGCACACATTCACGAAAAAAATTACCAGGTTACTCGCGCCTTTACTATTTACCATCCACATTACATAAAACTTGCTTTTCATAACGTCGTTTCTCTTAAAAGCTGAATTATTTTTTTGCTATGGTAGACAAGCTGTGGCTTCGGTTTAAAGTCTTCATATGTGTTCACACACAACAAAAGAGTCAGTCTGTCCTTCATTGATTTGTTGTCCGACACACTGCTTTTTTCTTTGCAGTTGAAAACTCGCTGCAGAATGAAACACTGTCATTGGCTATATTTTTAATTTATCCACACCAATACTAACTTCTCCATTATTTGAGACTTTTGCGTTGTTACTGCTTTTAATATTTTTGCTAGAACGGCTACTTTAATGGCCTCTTTATGTTTCAGTATTGTCGATATCTTCGACTTAGCCATGCTATACTGAATAGCTAATTCAGACACACGTACGCCTCGCATACTTGACAATAAGTTCCTTTTTTAAATGTAAGCTGTTGTTCTTACTGTTTTCCTTTTTCCTTCAGTTTTAACACTATAAAGGTTCTTAGGTGCAAACATTTCAGAACAGCTAGATATGGAAACATATAATAACTTTTTTTGGTACAGGCACACACAAAACAGCTTAGCCAGGGGTAATGGACAGTTCCAAGTAATATACACAAATACCAATTTATCAGTGAGGGTGGCTAGGGGCAAGCCAGGGAAAATTCAGAAAATGCCACATCCCATTGAAAGAAGCCCAGGTACTTTCAGGGAGGAGGACACACCACACCTTAGACATATCCTCACCTCATTTCCTATAAAACCTCAGTCAAAATGAATAAATTGGCTTACAATGGTCTTGAAAAGCAATAGGACGAAGCCAACCACCAAAAGGACCCGACCAGCCAACTGAACTGCTCTGTCAGCCTTATCAACTGACCAGGGCTGCTGTCTGTCCTCATCCTCGTGTAGCATTGCCACTAAAGAATAGGATAGCTTATATTACTGAAAAAAATTTATTTTACTATTATATTTTATTTTACTATTATATAAATACTATTATTATACTATTTGTTTGCAATGTGGTTGAACTAAACTGTGAAGTGTGAGATCAGTGTACTGTTATTCAACATATTTAACCACATGTAATGTGTTTTTAAGCTGGAAAACAAGGGCCTGTTACAATTAAACCATTTTTATATCTTATTTACTATATTAACTGTAAGTAAGGGCTGTTGCAGATACAGTATGTGGTCTGTGCAACTGAACACTGAAGTAAACTCTTCTTAAAGACAAATTGTAACTTATCAAGTAGTTGCATACTTGCATACTTTCTGTTTATGTTTTAGATGGTAGCTGGGTATGGTGCTGCATTTCAAAGAGGTTATAACACATCAGATCCTGCTGGGTATTCACTCCACTGTTGGCAATTTCAGTGCTTTCTGTGAGGCAAAATTCAGGCTGTGTACAAAACACTGTACATGGGTCAAGTTTGCAAGTCCAGCCACAACATTCATACTGGATGCACTGTCTGTTACAATCACACGATCCTTCTCTTCTAGTCTCCATTAAGCAATGTCCTCCTTTAGTAACTTTGCAATGTTCTCTCCTGTATGGCTGTTATGTGTCACTCTCATTTGTAGTACATAGGAGTACAGCATCCACTCATCCATGATGTGATGCTCTGTTATGGTTACGTACGATTCAGTTGAATTTGATGTCCAAGCATCACATGTCAATTCGCATTCCTGAGAAATTCTAGCACCTTCACTTTTATATAACTTGGGCAGACCGATGTCATTGATGTGTTGTTGAGAGGATATGGTTTAACGAGGCTCCACTGTATTCAGAATATTAACGGAAGCTTTCATTCTCTACTGCAGTGAGAAGGCACATGTCATTGCAATTAAATAAAGTATTGACTGAGTTATTTTGATTGCATGAGTTGAGGTCGGTGGCTACCTCAGTATGTGAACTTGTTCCAGAGTGTGTTGAGAGGGATCCACTTGTATAATGTTAGCCATTTGCTGTTTAATTAGTTGTGCATCAGAATGACATCTTGCTATGTTGTATTTTGTAAACACCATTGGCTCTCGTCGGTATTGGGGAAGGCATCCACAATAAGGGCATCCCAACGAACAGCATGGATATCATCTCATGCATGGTGAGTGCAGTGACATGACAGTTCTTGCCATAATTGCAGTGAGAAACATAACCATTGTAGAGCTGAGAAAGATATTTCCTGGGAAGATGTCTGGGGGAAATTGGGAGTCACCATGATAGATGGACCTGAATGCAGACAGCTCTGAGCACAACAGAAAAATAACTAATTAAAGTCATGGACTGGGTCATGGTAGCAGGGGAAAAAATTAACTAATTTAAGTAAAGATGTTAATGCCAAAACTGTTCAAGCATGGCAAATGTGACAACAATAAACATTCCCTCCTATACATACCAGTTCCACACAGGGGGAGACCAGGATTGAACCAGGATTCTCCTAAGTTGTGGGATGACAGCACAAAATCACCACAGTGCTGTCCAACTTGCAACGATGATCATTTGTTTGCCACATTCTACATTCTAGAGTCTTGGTTTATACCTAGAGCAATACACAGTTTTTTTGACAACCATGTTCCAGGTCTTCCAGATTTCGGCTATGACCTGGGCCATGAAGTTATTGCTCCAATCACTATGGAGCTCTTCTGAAACCCTAAACCAACAGAAAAACTATTCCGGAAGCCACTCAGCAGTGGTATTGGCACTGCATTCCAGGATATGTACCTTATCCCACCTGTAAAATGTGTATTGAGAATCACTGATGTCATGTGTGTTTCTTCCATGTGTTTTGGAGTCTGCACATGGTTGTGTTAGTTAGCATAGTGCTTTGTGCTTCATGTCTGCATTTAGTGTTAGTTTACAACTCATTTGGAAATTCACTTTGAAAACTCACTTTGATGAACAGAGTGAAGTTCGTCAGTGGCTTGGTGGGTAACATTGTTGCCTCAAAACAAGAAGGTCCTGTGGTCCTGATACCAGGTAGAGTGTCCTGGGTCCTTGCTGTTAGGAGTTTGCATGTTCTCCTCATGACTGTGTGGGTTTAATCCAAAAAGTTCTTCCCCCAGTCCAAAGGCATGCATTAGGCTAACTACATATGCTAAATTGGTCTCTGAGTGTGTATATATACAGTGGTGTGAAAAAGTGTTTGCCCCTTTCCTGATTTCCTATTTTTGTGCATGTCTGTCACACTTAAGTGCTTCAGAACATCAAACCAATTTAAATATTAGTCAAAGACAACACAAGTAAACACAAAATGCAGTTTTTAAATTAAGGTGTTTGTTATTAAGGGAGAAAAATTGAGAAAAGTGATTGCCCCCTTGTTAAACGTAACTTAACTATGGTTTATCACATCTGAGTTCACTGTTTATAGCCACACTCAGGCCTGATTATTGCCACACTTGTTCTCAATCAGGACATCACCTAAATAAGACCTGCCTAACAAAGTGAAGTCCACCAAAAGTTCCTTAAAAGCTACACACCATGCCGAGATCCAAAGAAATTCAGGGACAATTGAGAAAGAAAGTAATTGAGATCTATCAGTCTGCAAAGGGTTATAAAGCCATTTCTAAAGCTTTGCGACTCCAGTAAACCACAGTGAGACATGGAACAGTGGTGAACCTTCCCAGGAGTGGCTGACCGACCAAGATTACCCCAATAGCACAGCGACGACTCATCCAAGAGGTCATAAAAGACCCCACAGCAACATCCAAAGAACTGCAGGCCTCACTTGCCTCAGTTAAGGTCAGTGTTCATGCCTCTACCATCAGAAAGAGACTGGGCAAAAATGACCAGCATGGCAGAGTTCCAACACGAAAACAACTGCTAGCAAAAAGAACATTAAAGCTTGCCTTGTCTAGAACACATCTTGATGATCTTCAAGACTTTTAGGAAAACATTCTGTGGATTGACGAGGTTGAAAAGTTGAACTCTTTGGAAGGTGTGTGTCCCATTACATGTGGGAGAAAAAAAGTAACACAGCATTTCAGAAAAAGAACATTATACCACCAGTAAAATATGGCGGTGTTAATGTGATGGTCTGGGGCTGTTTCTCTGCTTCAGGACCTGGAAGACTTGCTGTGATAAATGGAACTATGAATTCTGCTGTCAACCAAAAAATCCTTAAGGAGAATGTCTGGCCACCTATTCTTGACCTCAAGCTGAAACGAACTTGGGTTCTGCAGCAGGACAAGAAAAACAAAATGAAGACTTTGGAGTGGCCTAGTCAAAGTCTTGACCTGAATCCTATTGAGATCCTGTGGCATGACCTTAAAAAGGTCCGAAAACCCTCCATGTGGCTGGATTACAACAATTCTGCAAAGGTGAGTGAGCCAAAATTCCTCCACAACGCTGTAAAAGACTCATTGCAAGTTATCGCAAACACTTGGTTGCAGTTGTTGCTGCTAAAGGTGGCCCAACCAGTTATTACACTTTTTCACACAGGGCCATGTAGGTTTGGATTTTTTTCTCCCTTAATAATAAACACCTTCATTTAAAAACTGCATTTTGTGTTTACTTGTGTTGTCTTTGACTAATACTAATACTTGTTAGATGTTTCGAAATACTTCAGTGTGACAATCATGCAAAAAAATAGGAAATCAAATCAGGAAGGGGGCAAACACTTTTTCACACCACTGTATATGTTTGTGTGTGTATGTATGTATGTATATATATAAATATATATATATATATACTAAACTGTAACTAGTTTACATGTAACCTTGTTTTTCAGTGTAACCTGGAGTCTGTTGTTAAAAAGACCATTGATGCTGGTAACAAAGTTAATTAAACAATGTTTCTTTTATGGGTCTCATTTTGACATTCTTTTTCTGGTGTTCTTTGCTACTTGTTTTGCACCTTGCTTTGGATTCTTGCGAGTACCACTTGATTTTATTTTTAAAAATTTCATTAATTTTAAACATTTTAAATTTTAAACCTTTGGTGCCTGTTTTTGGTTTGGTGTGCCTTTGTTTCTGTATTGTTGTGCATGCTTGTGAATCTGGTGCTGACCTCTGCCCATTCTGATCCAGTTTCACCATGGATTTTGGAAGCTGGTTGTACTGTGTTCTTTGAGGTTGTGTGTGTACAGTACAGAGGAATGGGCAAAAAGTCTTCCAAGCCAACATAGAGGACTGATCAGCAGTTAGAGGGATCAATCAGTTTCAGTTAAAGCTGCAGAAGTCGGTCACCAGATACTGAATGGTTCACATATATCTAATATTGGATAATTTTTCTCAATAAATAAATGACCACATATAATTTTTGTCATTTGTCTGTCTCATTTGTGTAATTGGGTTACCTTTCTTTACTTCTAAGACTTGTGTGAAAAGTGTATTAGGTCATATTTATATTGAAACATAGACAATGCTAATGATAGGCCCAACAAGGTGCAGAAAGAAGGTCGGTGCAAGTCGCCTGACCGCCAAAGACCTCAGCACCGAGGCCAGCAAAGGTGACAATGGCACGGGAGTCAACGCTAATGGCCGCGGTGCAAGAACTGGAACTAAAGTACATGGCGAGGGGGCATCGACCGTGGCGCAGGAATTGGTCTGAGTGACCGTGGCGCAAGGGTCGGCGGCGACGACCGCTGCGCAAAGGGCTCAAATACGGAGCCAGGCAGCACCAAATGCCCAGGTGCAGACCTTACTTGCTCAGGCACGGGGTTTACTCAGGTACTGAGCCAGGCGGCACTGAATGCTCAGGAACGGAGCTTACTTGCTCAGGTTCGGAGCTTACAATTGCGGCGTGCTCAGGTACGGAGCTAGGTGGCGCTACTTGCTCAGGAACAAAGCTTACTTGCTCAGGTTCGGAGCTTACAGGCGTGGAGTGCTCAGGTATGGAGCCAGGGGGCGCTAATTGCCCAGGTACGGAGTTTACTTGCTCACTTTCGGCGCTTACAGGCACGGCATGCTCAGGTACGGAACTAAGGGGCACTAATTGCTCAGAATAGAGCTTACTTGCTCAGGTTCGGAGCTTACAGGTGCGGCGTGCTGAGGTACGGGGCTAGTATGAGCTGGACGGAGAGGCGGGTCCGCCAGGGAGGCCTGGTCCGGACAAGAGAACAGCTCGTTTCTGACCTCCTCGCTAAGACTAAGCTCCAAAATATCTATGAGGGCCCAGTCATGAAAACCGGTAGTAACAGCTCACTCACGGAACTCCCACACGTACTCCGCTGCCGTCCTTGGCCCCTGAGAGATGCAGAAAATACCGGACGGCGCTAGTGGCTTGGTGAGTTTAATGCGGGCTTCAGCCAATATAGCTAGGTCGAACAGATCGTCGAGGGAGGAGGGGGATGGGAAGAAAAGCAATTCAATGTCCACCCCCTGATCGAGACCCAGTCTAAACTGGTGCATTAGCACCGGCTCATCAAGGGCAGTGAATTTGGCCACGGTCCAGAACTGGAGCTCTGACAAATCTCAAATATGTTGGGCAATTCCGGGACAAAAATGAGTGGCTGGGAGTCCCGCTAGGTAGTGGGTACACTAAGCACCACCCAAACCCCAGATGGACAACACCGGTGACGGCGGGGAGGGCTGGGCAGCCTGGGAGGGTCAGGATGGTATACTGGATCCATGACTCAGCCGCAGTCATGGAACGGCTCCCCAAAAGCCGGCCGGGACCCGGGACTCACTTTGAGTGAGTGGGTACTTCCCTAACGGAAATCCTAGGCGCTAACGCTGGGACCTGGTCTGGTCGCACCATTCTGTTATGGTTCACCATATTAAAACGATGACGAACTGCATAAAAAATAAAAGAATAAGGATTATTAGGACCCAAGTGCAGTTAGCTCCAGATGGAAATGGTAAACCAAAATATAAATAACAAAAAGAAACGAAAGAATAAACTCAAACGAGCATCTGCGAGCGTGTGCCACAGTAATAATAAACAATACGCAAGCGGGGGAAGATAAGGTTAGAAAACACTGCATCCTCTTCAAAGCACGCGATCGTGTATGAGGACAGAAATCCCCAGATCGCGAAGGAGAGGGGGGGGGGGGGGACGGCGCGAGTCAGGGAAAAGGAGAGGCGTTTCTCGCCGAAGCAAGTGAGGCTCAAAACAGTGGCCAGGAGCTCCAGCAAAAGATGTTAATAGAAAGGAAGACACTGACCCTACACTAAACCCTATCTTACTGGGCAGTCTCCAAACTGCCCCCAACTGACAATCTTCGAATCGTCAGTTGTACCATTTCCCATAAGAAAACACCAAAACGTCCCAAATGAATACCAGAGCCGGATGAGGGCTATCTCAGCAGTGTGTAGCATTAGCACGTAGCATCGTGCTGCTAAGGTAAACAATGGTGCGACACATGGTGAGCCAACAAGCATGTTTAAATACACTCACCAACAGCTGTCACCACTTACATGGGAAAAGCCCGGGAAGGGCTGACGCATGCACGATCGTGCTGCGAAGGCTCTCACGCCATCGTAAGGGGTCAGCAGTGGCCACTAGCGGCCAAAGCATGACCCCTAATACAAAAGCTCTCATTTTGTAATGTGTGATCTACTTCAGTAAGAGTTGTCATATGAGCAGTAATGGAAAAATACTTTTATTGTAATGGCCCATGCCTGTGCTTTTCTGTTATGGGATTGTAAAATCTGCTTTACACTGGGTTATGAAGAGAACTGTTGTTGTACAGGTACAGTGGGGCAAAAAAGTATTTAGTCAGCAACTGATTGTGCAAGTTCTCCGACTTAGAAAGATGAGAGAGGTCTGTAATTTTCATCATAGATACACTTCAGCTATAATTTTTATATTAATTTTATATTTGATATTTTAAGGAACAAAGGGGGGGACAGACTTTCAAAACTCCCTCCACAAATTTTTAATGGGGACTGAGGTCTTTTTTTTTTTTTTTTTGCGGTGGAGAACTGGCTAGGCCACTCCAGGACCTTGAAATGCTTTTTACGGAGCCACTCCTTCATTGCCCGAGCAGTGTGTTTGGGATCATTGTCATGCCTGGAAGGACCCAGCCACGTTCCATCTTCAATGCTCTCACTGATGGGAGGAGGTTTTGGCTTAAAATCTCCCCGTTCATTCTTGCCTTAACACGATGAGTCGTCCTGTCCCCCTTGCAGAAAAAAACAGCCCCAAAGCATGATGTTTCCACCCCCATGCTTCACAGTAGGTATGGCGCAACTCAGCATTTCCCTTTCCCTCCAAACACGACAAGTTGATAGTTGATACCACAAAGTTCTATTTGGTTTTCATCTGATCACATGACATTATCCCAGTCCTCTTCTGGATCATCCATATGCTCTCTGGCAAAACTTCAGACAGACAGGGCCTGGGACATGTGCTGGCCTTAAGCAGGGGGACATGCCTGCAACTGCAGGATTCTGAGTCCCTCTCGGCATAGTGTGTAATTTATGGTAGCTTTCTTTACTTTGGTCCCAGCTCTCTGCAGGTCATTCATCAGGTCCCTCCGTGTGTTTCTGGGGATTTTTGCTCACCCGTTCTCATGGATCATTTTGACCCCACGGGATGAGATCTTGCGTGGAGCCCCAGATCGAGGTAGATTATCAATGGTCCTTGTATGTCTTACAGTTGCTCCCACAGTTTGGTTATTTCACACAACCTGTTACCTATTGTAGATTCACTCTTCCCAGCCTGGTGAAAGGTCCTATAATTTTTCTTCCTGGTGTCCTTCGACAGCTCCTCTTGGTCTTGGCCATGGTTGAGTTTGGAGTCTGACTGTTTGCGGGCTGTTCACAGGTGTCTTTTATACACATAATGAGGTAAAACAGGTGCCATTAATACAGGTAACGAGTGGAGGACAGAAGAGCTTCAACAAAGGTTATGTTACAAAGTATTAAGTTGAACTTTTGTTATTGGCCAAATACTTATTTACCACCATAATTTACAATTCAATTCTTTAAAAATCCAACAATGTGATTTCCTGGATTTTTTTTCTCATTTTGTCTCTCATAGTTGAAGTGTACCTATGATGAAATTTACAGACCTCTCTCATCTTTCTAAGTAGGAGAACTTCAGTGGCTCATAATCAGTGGCTGACTAAATACTTGTTTGCCCCACTGTATTTGTTAATTTGGTAAAAAATAAAATTTGGTCAGGGGCATGGTTTGTTAGCCGACACATATTTGGTGTTTGATTCTTCAATATTGCACTGAAGGTATACAGCTAATAACAGAAATTCATGGTTGCCAGATTACCTTGACTTGATGACTTGATGGTGACTTGTGTAGACTTGGTGCCTACACCGACTTCTTTCTTTCCAGATTTTGCTTATGCTTATGTGGTTCCTGATGCTGATTCTGATACTAATAGATACAGATACTGTCTAATCCTAATCTAATTCAACATCACATATATAAAACAGTAGTAGCAACAGTCCTCCTAAATCCACAATCAGTGGTCAGGTGTGAACTTACGGTGCCGGAGTATGAGGACATGTAGGAAGAAGGGATCTGGATGTTGTCTGTTCTTGTATTCAGCATTGTTTTTTTTAATTTTTTTTTTGTCTTCCATTTTCTTACTGGATAATTTATGGAAGGTTAGGAATTCAATCCCTAAGATGACTTTATCAAGGCCTTAACCTGCAACTCAGCTCAAATGTTAATTGCTATCAATAACTAAATCTTAGTGATACCAAAAAAAGGCATCATGAAGTCAGTGATTGTTGGAACTTTTTTATTTTCCATTCAGGCATGTTGCTAGTCGTTTCACCAAAACAGTAATTGCTATGCATAACTTTAGTAAATAAAACTTATGAACCTAATAAAATCAGTGACTTTCACTTCATGCTTTAGAGCTGTGGCATCCACCTTGCTGCCCTTTTACTACCTCATCTATGGTGATGGTCCCTAGCTAATTTTGAGCAGGAGACTGCTGCTGCCTGAAAAATTACAACTGGGACAATACAGCCTGTGACCTTTATACGTATGTGTAAAAGAGACCACGATACAAAATGTGTTCTATTTAGGACAAGGAACTGTATTTGTGCCTCAGCATATCGATTTATTTATTATCATTCCAAGCCTCAAACTCAGGCAGAAGCCAATACCCAAATTGTGAGGGTGGAGTTGTAGAGGTAGAAGTGATTTAGATGATAATATAGTTAAATAATATGGTTTGGAATATGTAGTATATCAGTATGTGAAGGATTGGCATAACATCCAGGGTGTATTTCTATCTGCTATTCTGCCTTTTTTGCCTTGGTCTGGAGAAAGTCTATAGTTTGCTGAATCTAGAAGTGTGTTCATTTTGATTGTGTGTCTTAGCACTGCATGTTTATGATTCTGTTTTTTGGACTAGATGTAAACATCCTCCAGATCTGACAGACGATGCACCAATTCTCTCAAGCATTATGGACACTGTCATTTCAGGTGAAAATCTATCACCATAACAGTCTGTATTGTGTGTAAAAGTTCTCTATAGTAACTATATGCTAAAGGAGCCACAGAGCAGCAACTCAGCCATGAGTTATACATAATTAAATCTAATAAAAAGTATAAATTTAAATGATTCATATGGTTTGTTTTTGGTCCATTTTTAAGGTGCCAAAGCAGCTAACAATATCCTTTTTTAACCATTTTTAACTTTTGATTTGTGAAATCACATTTGAATTATTGGATTTTATGAACAATAAACAGTATTTTTTATTTCAGTTTATCTCTTAATTGCATTAGCCTTTTACTCACAGTATGAGGTTTATTGTAACATCACAGACACAAACTGAGCAATAAAAAAGAAAACTGACACACTCACGGTTATTGCTTGGAGCAAGTTTCTCGATATTTGGAAGGAAAGTCATTAAGTTATAGGCATTATGGGATAACTGGAGGAAGCAGAGACGGGCTACGGGGAGGGCTAAGGGCTTTCAGTTTTCTCTGGCGTAATGTACTCAGCAGAGAGCAATCAGGCTTTTCTTTTAGGGCCAGTCTTTAAAATAGGCCAACAGCTGCTTCTCCTCCCCTATTAGCATTTCACTTTGAAGCCAGTGCCTGCCTGTTATTTTTGTACAAGATATTTAATATATTAATATGCCCACACACACACACACACACACACATACACATACCTAACCTGTTGTTGTACTTCTGGCCATTTCCTTTGCTGCCAGCATAAGAACACCCTCTGTGCTTACTAATTAATAACACCTCAACAAGAAACCTCCTCAAGATTCAAATATATTAAAAATGGTTCATGCATGAAGCACAGTGTGGATTGGGCCATGTAATTATTTCTACCATTAATCATAGGTTCCTTTACAGCGAATAGGAGGGGTTGAGGAAAATGTGCGAAATAACGGATATGTGATCCTCCCTTTGTACTCTAACACAAAAATTACTATGTGATGTTCATTGAGCAGACCTCTCAGTGTTTGTTGATTTCCTTTTTTAATGTCGCATCACCATCAATGACAATTCATGACAGACGTACAGTTGCGTTGACACAAGTCAGACAAAATTCACAATTTGCCATTTTAGAGTGATTAATTATGCTAATGCATATCTTTGGAATGTAGGAGGAAAACAGAGTACCCAGAGTACCCAGACACAGGGAGGCCATGCAGGTTCCACACAAGCAGAGTCCAATTTCAGGATCGAATCAGGGATCTCTGGAGCTGGCAGATGACCGTGCTATCCACGTGTGCCACTGTGCCGCCCCTCTCAATGTTGTAAAACAATGTTTGTGGAATCATTCTGTTTTTGAGTGCATGTCTAGCATGGGAGACTGTAGGAGAGTGTCATACTGCATATTGCTTGCCTGGGCAAAAAAATGTAAATTCGAATTTCAAAATGCAGAGTACGGTTTCATGCTGAATGTGTATTTATATGTATAATCGGATTCCATCATGAAGTGAAAATATCTTAAATTGGACTGCCGTAAAACGAGAGTACCTGTATGTTTTTGTCCTCCATGAGTTGCCAAAACAACTTCAACCTGCCAAGACATAGTCTGTAAGTAACCCCTGAAGGTATGTGGCCTGTGGTATTTGGCACTAAGACATTAGCAGTTCATTTTAAAAGCTTGGAAGCAACCACAAATGGGACTTTTCTGTGGGTCTGGGTCTGTACCAGTACATCCCACAGATGTTTGATCCAATTGATATCTTGGGAATTTGGAGGCGAGGGTAACACAATAAACTCTTAATCATATTGCTTAAACCATTCCTGAGCAATGTGTGCAGTGTGCATTACCTTGTTGTAAGAGATCACTGCCATCAGGGTGTGTCTTGTCCCCAAAAACATTTATGTTGGTGGAATGTGTGATATTGATGTTGACATGAATGCACTGACCCAGGGTTTCCCTGCAGAACGTTTCACAGAGCATCACACTTCCTCCACTGGCTTCTCTTATTTCCATAGTGCATTCTGGTGCTGTAACTTCCTCAGGTAAACAACAACATACTCGGCCATCCATGTAATGCAAAAGGAAATAAGACCAGGCGATCTTCCATTGCTCCAAGATCCAGTTCAGATGCTTGAGTGCCCATTTTTGATGGTGTACAGGGTTTGTATGCATTGTCAGGGTTTGATATGCTGTGTTTTATGACATATCCCCCCATAAACAACATGTACCACATGAGCTATTCTGTTGGACTGGACAGAGTAGTCTTTTTTGTCCTTGCACATCAGTGTGCTTTGGGTGACCGGCACCCTGTTGCCAGTTAGTATTTTGTACCTCTTTGGACAACTGTGGATAGGTACTCAACAGTGCTATGACTGATTTATCTGACCATTATGATTTGTCTCCTGTTTTTAGGCAGTCCCATTTTTCCCACATGTTGACTATGAGAACCAGCTGTTTGCTTACCATCTAATATATCCTAGACCTTGACATTCGCAGCCATAATGAGATAATTGAAGTTACTGATTTCATCTCTGAATGGTCAGCATGTTTTAGCTCACCAGTGTGCATTGTTTTAAAATTTGCCAAGTATACAGTATGCAAAATGCACATCAGAGATGGTATTTTTCATATTTTGACACACGGTTTTTGTTACATAATCTCTTGGGGTGTCGTGGGTACAATTACCTATGCTGAGGTGGTGTCAACATTTCTTTTTAAATGATCACCCTCATAACACGGTGGCACTGAAAAAAGCCAAGTCATTTTGTTTTCTTTATGCAGACATCTATTTTATTCCATTTGATTAAGTATTTTTGTGTAATTGATTCAAGTCTGTGTAATGAAGCTGTTGGGATATTGGATTTCATTATTTTTTTTCTAGATTAACTTTAATAAGCTATATATTTTACTAACATTTGTCATGAAAATGCTTGCACAAGAGAGTGTGATTTATTTCATACAGAAACCTTCACCTATTGCCTGTTAAGAACATCTGTTGTTCTGAGTAATCATGAATGTTCTGTGCTTTCTGAAATCCATTTTGTGTTGCTCTCTGGTACACTTATGGAAGAGCATAAACCAGACTCAAATGGTTGTTTCCTCTGTAGGATTTGGCTCAACAAACATGAAAGACTGCTAAGCTTTGCTTACCAACATATTCTCATCTTTAATCTGAAATAAAGGGCAAGTCTAGCACAGCACAACATTGTAGAACAAAGGAAAATCCATGGCATCAGAATACAATGGAAGGTGACTGTTGCCACAAGAATTTTCTTGATTTCGAATTCCTTTCACTCTGAGTAAAGGTCTCGTGGAGAGCTCAGCAGAGCAGAGAGGAGCTTATCAGTTTGTTTATTGACAAACCCAGTAGATGCCCTTGTGAAGGTCAGCAGGGAAGTCCTTTCTTTCCTCTGACAGGGACAGGAAGAATATGGAGTATCTGAAGAGAGCAGGAATGAGTATAGTAGCACAGTGATATGAGAGTCAGGTCATTATACAGTAAGTCAGTTTATGATCCTTTCATCTATGCTATAGTTAATTATTTAGAGATGGATAGATAGACACACAGACAGACAGACAGAGTACTTTATTGATCCCAGGAGGAACATTTTTTGCTGCAGCAGCATACAGCCACATAAGGTAAACAGGGGCACACAAACAATGAGACAGACAAAAGTCTTGTTAAAGTGATACATGCAAAAGTGACACTCTGAGGTAGTTATAGACTAAGAAGTAGAATGAATAGAAACCTAATAAAAATGTAAAAAAAACAAAGTAGATCAGTATTATATACAAGATAATAACAAACAAGATTTATATAAAATGTCAAATATAACAATATTTTGTATAAAATATGTCTGTAATGTGGTAGTACCATGATGTTGTGGCTCGCTGGGTAGCACAGTCGCCTAACAACGAGAAGGTCCTGGGTTAGATCCAAGATGGATAGTCCTGGGTCCTTTCTGTGTGGAGTCTGCATGTCCTCCCTGTGACTGCATAGGTTTACTCTGGTTTCCTCCCACAGTCCACGCGTGTCTGAGTGTGTGAGTGTGTGCCTTACAATGGATTGTCTAGGGTTTTCCCTTCCTTGCACCCTATGTCACTGTTTCCTGCAACTCTGACCAAGGATTAAGCAGATAAGAGAATTAATAAATTAATATGGTGGCATGATCGCGCAATCGGCTCACAGGTCCTGGTTCGACTCCAACCTCAGACTCTCGGACTCTGTGTTGAGTTTGCATGCCACCCTGGGTTTACTCTGGGTACTCCGGTTTCCTCCCACATTCCAAAGACGTGTGTTAGGCTAATTGATGTTTATAAAGTTTCCTGAGTGTGTGAGTGTATGTGACCTACAGTGTGCCTTAAAATGGTTGTTCCAGCCTTGCGCTCTGTGCTGCCAGCTAGGCACAAGCTCTCTCGCTCCTTCCAGGAGTAAATGTATAAGAAATGAATGAGTGAATATATGTTATGCACCTTTCTAAACGAAGCCTCTTAGAAACTAATCTGGCACAGAGCAGATGTACAGTGGGGGAAAAAAAAAACATTTCGTCAGCCACTGATTGTGCATGTTATCCTACTTAGAAAGATGAGAGAGGTCTGTAATTTTCATCATAGGTACACTTCAACTATGAGAGACAAAATGAGAAAAAAAATCCAGGAAATCACATTGTTGGATTTTTAAAGAATTGAATTGTAAATTATGGTGATAAATAAGTATGTGGTCAATAACAAAAGTTCAACTAATACTTTGTCACATAACCTTTGTTGGCAATGACAGAGGTCAAACGTTTCATGTAAGTCTTCACCAGGTTTGCACACACTGTAGCTGGTATTTTGGCTCATTCCTCCATGCAGATCTCCTCTAGAGCAGTGATGTTTTGGAGCAACACAGACTTTCAACTCCCTCCACAAATTTTCTATGGGGTTGAGGTCTGGAGCCTTTGTTACTTTGGTCCCAGCTTTCTGCAGGTCATTCATCAGGTCCCTCCATGTAGTTCTGGGATTTTTGCTCACCGTTCTCATGATCATTTTGACCCCACGGGATGAGATCTTGCATGGGACCCCAGATCGAGGGAGATTATCAATGGTCTTGTATGTCTTCCATTTTCTTACAATTGCTTCTCATTTTTTCTCTCATAGTTGAAGTGTACCTATGATGAAATTTACAGACCTCTCTCATCTTTCTAGGTAGGAGAACTTGCACAATCAGTGGCTGACTAAATACTTTTTTGCCCCACTGTATTATAAAGTCTGATAGCAGCTGGTATGAATGTACCATCGTTAGATCAGTCTGGATCTCTCAGTCTGGATGTCATGGTGAGGGTGGGAGAGACATCATCCAAGATACGAACCAGTTTTTCCAGCAATCTTTTCTGAACTGCCGACTCCAGGGTGTCTAGGTTAGACCCAGCAACCTGAAAAACTTTTTTGATCACTTTGTTCAGTTTTCCAAAATCTCTTGTTTTAATACCACTGCCCCAGAACACGGCTGTATAGAATATGGCACTTGCTACCACAGACTGAGAGAACATAAATAGCATCTTGGTGAACACTTTAAAGGACCTAGGGTTCTGTCTCTGTGTTCTGTCTCTGTGTTGTGCAGTCAATCCAGTTTTGGTCCAGAGACACCAGCAGGTACTTGTAGGTCTCCACAAGCTCCAGATCTTCACAAAGGACCTGAGCACACTTAAGTCCCCCCTCTCCATTCCCCTGCTGATGTGCGCTCACATTGTGCTTAAAGTTTTGGGCCCAAGCATGCTTACATCATCACAATGCTATGTATGATGCTATGCACAATTGCTTTTTTGGCGGTTGTTTTTGTTAGGAGTCACGATGACCCTTACTTGTGACGCTGGAGGTCAGAGATGACTCACATTGCAGAATGTTCATGCTTGGCGCGATCACGCATGCGCCAGCCCTTATGTGGGGCTATGCTTGCATGGGGCGACATCGCATACTCACTTCACTTGACGTGACATATTTTGCCGCAGACATTCCTTTTTTGTTGTTAGAGAAAGAGGTAACTGGCAATTTGTAGATTGCCAGCAATGGGCAGTCAGGAGGCTGCTCGGTAACCGTTAGGGCTTAGTCATAGTGTAGGGAAAGAATCTTGCTTGTGCTCACAATTGCCAACTTCCTTCGCGGTTTTTAGGCTCGCTCGCTGTGGCGAGGCATGCCAAGCCTCCTCCCTCTCGCACCATCACCCTAATCTAGCACAATTGGGGAAGTAGCGCCCCACTTATGGTCGCGGTTTGAAAAGACGCTGCACTGACATCAATTCAGCCTCGTCTTTTCATTTATCCTTTCTTTTCTTCGGTGGCTGAGTGGTTAGGTTAACACAGTTGTTACCTACGTGTCCACCTAGAGTTTATTTTACTTTTGTTATTTCTTTTCTTTTCTTTTTTTTTATTTACATTTTGGTTCACCATTTCCATCTGGAGCAAACTGCATTTGGGTCTTAAAACGCTTTTACTTTTGTTTTCACGGTTCAGCGTTTTTTTATATGGCAAACCATAACAGTTTTGGGATCGCTGACACACAGCCCTCTTAATAATATTAATAAATAATAATAATAATAAAAATAATAATAATAATAATAACAGTAACATTAATAAATTAAACTTGTAAAGTGCCTTTCACAGTACCCAAGGTCGCTTTACACAGAAAGTACATAGGAAATAAATACAATAAACAAAACACATCAGACGGAAACAGAGGGAAGAAGAGAAAGAAACTGCTGAGATAAATGATGGGTTTTATGGAGAGTTTTGAAATTAGTGAGAGATGTAGTAGAGCACAGAGAAGAAGAGTTCCAATGCGAGTGGGTGGCAATACTAAAGAATCCACCTTATTCCTGTTCTGTTCTGGTGGGACATTATTTTATAAAAAAAAAACATTATATATATATATATATATATATATATATAATTTTTCTTCAACACAAAATGGTGTACTGTTGATGCTGTTTGCTTCACCAAATAGTATATAACATTTTGTGCTCTGTACGCATCCTCACAGTCTCCACAGCTTCATAGTCCATTTTCTAATTGTTGTATTTTGGTGTTTGTTGTTGACGAAGAGTTGGTGTGTAGCATGGTGTAAGCAGGGCCAGATTGTGATCTGACAGGCAGAGTGGGGCCCATGAAATTGATTTGTATGCATATTTTGCATCCAATAAATCCAGTGTTTTTTCCTCACTGATCGAGCAGTTTACAACCTAGTGAAAAGTAGAGTAGAGGGGTGAGACATGATTAAAGTAGCACGACATAGCCAGGAATGCATTTGGGTGCTGTGTTTGCAGTCTGGCAGTGACAGAATAGAAGACACCACACTGTGTCTGTTTTTGCAGAAGGGAGAATGTAAACAACAACAACAGCTGTGTACAGGAATTCCCTCTGTAAACGGTATGGGTGCAGTCCCACCAACAACAGTTCAACAACCATGTTACAGAATCGCTATTTAACAGCAGTATGCCTGGGATTACAACATTTTTCATTAATGAGCAGTGCATGCACCCCCTTCCTTCTCCTTACTGCTCTGTTTGGTGTCCCTGTCTAACTAAACAGTCTGAAAGCTGGTGATGGTAGTAACAAACAGGTGTATGTTAAACATTTTGTAACTATTGTATGAAAGAGGTACAATCAAAAGCATCAACCAATTTTTTTTTTTTTTTACCGTTTTAGTCCTTTACTTATGCTAGTACAAATAGCCCTAGAACACTACCTAACTAAAAATCCTTTGACTTAAACCCTGCTTTTACACAGGGTTTGTTTAATCTGTAAGAGGTAGTCTCAATATGCTTCCAATAGTAAAACTGTTATCACTCAAGGGTGCTGGGAGGCAGCACAGTGAAGCATATGTTTAACGTGGTCGCTTCAAAGCTCCAGAGAACCCCAGTTCCCGACTCCTCTCCGTGTACACATGGGTTTACTCTGGGTACTCCAGTTTCCTCCCACATTCCATAGACATGCGTTAAGCTAACTGTTCGCTCTAAATTGACCCAGTATGAATGTGATTGACCAGTGTCGATGTAACCTTGGTCCTGTCATGAGTAGCAATTGATGCAATGTTACAAATAAACAAACAGAGGCACTGGACTACTAATTTGAATATATAATAAGAAATATAGAAAATTCTAAAGGGTTCACAAACTTTCAAGCACCACTGTATATAGCACTTCAGGTAGACACAGGAATAAACTCTGTTAATCACCCATTACTTCAGAAATGCTACATTTTGATTATCACTTTAATGTGATATAAGTGGCATTGTGCTTTTGTCTGTTTTGGATTTTTTTTTAATCAGCTGCTGTTACAGTTCGCCTAGAAAACGAGCAAACCATATAAAGTAAAGAGGGTTTAGACCCAAGTGCAGTTAGCACCTGATGAGATGGACAAACCAAAGAAAAATAAATAAAAAGGTGTGTGTAGGTGAAAACACGCTGGTCGCTTACGTCAGAGTCCGGACCGTTAAACTCACCCCACATGGCCATGCGTGGTAATGCAGGCATAAGGGGAGAAAAGCGGAAAACAAAACGTCGCACAGAGCGGACTCAAAAAAAGGAATGATATAATAAATGAGGAAAAAAGAGGAAGAAACAAAAAGCTAGTGACGGCACTTAACTGAGCTGTGGCTAGCAAGGGGGTGAACAAACAAAAAAGTGCTCCCACTGAAAAAACAGAGTGGGGAGTAAACGCTCCCTCCCGAGCTGCACGTGTGCAGAGTGGAGAAACTGCAGCTCAGAGAGAGAGGGGGCTGTGGAGTGACATGGACACAGAAACGCAGGGCGTGAAGCGAGTCACAATCCTACGGGGGAACCGTAGCGTGACACGGTGAGGGACGAGGCTGATAAGCAGTGCAGTATCACTCAACAGCGAAACCGTGAGCGGAGAACTTAAATCCCTGCCCGCTAAAAGGGCTAAGGAGCCTAGTAGGGAGGCGGTTGCGGTGAAGGTGAAGCAGGGGACTCGAATCGCCACATTGAGCAAGCCGAATGCTGCTGAGGGGGATGCAGGGACCGAGGAGGCTGAATAGGGGGAGCAGGCGGTGGGATCTGACACTGCTCTAACCGGCTAACTCCTGACAGATTACCTCCGGCCTCATGATTGTACCTGCCTGCTTCTCTATGCGGATGCAGTCTACCAGCTTCTGCAATCACCGTAATACAGAAAAGGCGGACACAACAACACGCAAAAGACAATAAGAAGTCTAGGGAAGGCGGGGTGCCAGACCCAACGGTGTTCAGGATCGCTCTTAAATACCTGAGCCAGCAGGTGTCACCAATAGTACAATTAGCGCCAATAAGGGTTGGTGCATGCGTGCTCGTGATGCTGTACTATTCCTGGCGCATCTGACAAGCCACCACCCCCCTGTAGTGTCGGCAGCGTGGCTCGTAATAGCTGCTTTATGTTTTAGAAAGCATACCAGAACAAAGGCAATGAAATAAGCCCAATAAGAATATAGCACAAAACATTTTGAAATAGTATTTTAAGACATTAATTAAATGTTAATATTTTATAGGATTGTAGTTTTTGTATTGGAGCGATCAACTATCACTGTGTAGATCTACTTGGGTTGTTTATGACTTCCACCCTGTGCTGCCAGTGTCAGATCTACACGCTCACCTGTGCACCACGTCCACCTTCTCTCTCTCCAACCTTCCATAATCTGCACCTGTCTCTCATTTTCTAGTCTTTTACTTTCTTCTATTTATACCCTCTTGTTTCTCACACTCGTCACTAACTCTCTTGGTTTCTACCTCATTTCTAAGCCCTCACTCTACCGCTTCTCGGTTATCGCTCTTACCTAGTTCCGATTTGTCTTTATTCTTGTTTTAGTCTCTCCCTATTTGGCTCAATTGTTTCCTCGACACGTCTGTAGTCCTATCCATTCTAGTTTTGTTCATTTAGTTTGCTTTTTGATCGCAATAAACACCACCTATGTTCTGATCCACTCGATGTGTGTGTCTCCTATCCCTCAGCTGGTATGACAGTAGACTTAGCCACGCTTGGAGACAGCGGGATCTGATCAGACTCCAAACTGGTCCAGATGATCGAGCTTCATGCTCAGCTGGCCGAAGTATCACGAGTTATCACACAACTTGTGGAAAACAGCGCTCACAGCGCTTGTTGCAGTCTAACCAGTCCCCAGCTACTGCGACCTCCACACTGTTAGTTCCGCCCCCTTCCAGCTCTCCGCTGACCGTCAAGACCATTTTGAGAGATCACTGAGAGATTCGACGGCAACCCAGAGCTTTATAGGGAGTTCCAGTCACAATGATCGTGTTATTTTAGTCTTTATCCGCCCAGCTCTGAATATGCTGGGCTGTCACTAATTGTCTCATGCTTCTCAGGCAGGGCATTGCAGTGGGCCGCAGGTTCAAACCAGGACTTGTGACAAGTTCTTGGAGGTGCTCGTGGCAGTTTTTGGTCCTCCTGACAAGAGTGAGTCAAACATCTCCATAGCTCCACTGTTCAGCGTGTTTTTTACCTCATTTCTAAGCCCCTACTCTACCGCATCTCTGTTATTGCTCTTACCTAGTTCCGATTCGTCTCTATCATGATTACGTCTCTCCCTATTCAGCTTGACTGTTTCCTCGTCACGTCTGTAGTCCTATATGTTCTCTTTTAGTTTGTCTTTTGATTGCAATAAACGCCACCTTTGTTCTGATCCACTCCCTGTGTGTGTCTCCTATCCCTCAGCCGGCGTGACAGCCGGCTAGGCACTGGCTTTCCGGTGAACCTGATCAGGATTAAGTGGATAAGAAAATGAATGAATGAAAGATTTTTTTTTTTGCATAACTGGCTGAGTGCTTGTTCATTGTTTTAGCCTTTACAACATACATTGTTTAAAGAAATAAACAAGCAGAGTTGTTTCAGGTTCTTGGACTGGATATGAGAAACCTTATTCTAGAAGCATCAATAAGGCCAGATATCACAAATATACTTTTCCCACTCAGCTTTATATCAGGGCTGGGACATTGCAAAAGTACTACTGAGAATACAAAACCTTTTTTGCCATGACTCTGCAAATGTAGTTCCTCTGCAACAATATATCACCAGGCAAATAAAAAGTTTATATTAATGTGTATATTATGGCACACAGGGAACTTGGGTGGTGCAGTGGTCTAACATGCTGGCCCACCACTGCAGGGGCTGAGGTTTGAGTCCTTGGCTGTGCCTACCCTCTAGGTTGGGCATCGCATGCAGACACAATTGCCTATATCAGAGAGAGGCGAGTTAGGGAGATGCTCTGCACAGCCCTGTGATGGACTGGAGTCCCATCCATAGCACACTTATGCCTGTGTCCTGTGTTTTCCTGGTATATCCTATGTGATGCACTTATATAGTGAAAAGAAAGCCAGTTTGGAGTAAACCTAACATAAAGGGATATGTTTTATTCACTCTGCTTTGTTATAAAATATAAATAGTAAACATTATATGAAAAGTTTTGTACCTGTCTTAAATCGAATAGGATCTGCAAATAGAAACCTAAATCTGCAAATAGTATTATAAAGATCAACTTTGGAGTCTGAAAATTTTCACACTGTACTACCCATCGCAATAGTGATTCTAGTAAAGCAGCTGAACCCATATTTATGTATTGGGTGGGCTTGGTCCCCAGTTCTTGGGTGCAGTATGAATCATTTGGTGGTGGAAACAATGCCAATTGTGATATCATATATTTGGAGCATACCATACTTTTAAGTACAGTTAAAAACTCCACATTGTTGTCTGACAATTGTTTGTCATTTTACTGTTACATTTTTCTACTGTTACAGAAACCAGTGTTTCTGGTTAGTATTGTACCATTGACTGTCATTTTCTCCTCTACAGCTTTAATATCTGCTGGCTGCTGCACCACCTCCTGTAGCAGTGTCAAGCTTTGGGACAGGTGAGACTCATGCAAAATCTCCAAATATCCAAAAAGAATGTTCCATTAACATTGAATAGGTAATAATAAATATTATTACATTAAAGCTAAAGAGAAACATCCCAGTTAGAATATGTGTCAAAATCATTGTCTTAAAAATAATAACTTAAAATAATGTTGAATGGGATAGGTTGCATGTGTATGCACATGAATGAGAATGTATATTGGCTTTGCTGTATCAGGAATAGTAGGGCCATGTTATGTTTGTCCCTTACATAAAGGTACACCTATCATCTAAAGATATATCAATGTTTATCAGTGAAGGTGAAGTGGATGACAGACTAGTTATGCTGAAAAGAATCACCGAGAAGTATACTTCCTTATGTATATTCATTTATATATTCACAGTCAGGCAATTTATTTTCATACTAGGGTGTACTCTTATGCATTAAAAATACTTGCGCAGAACCATAAAAGTATTCATGAACTTAAAAAACTATCCACTGATTTCTCTCTGCAGCTTTGATGCCTCCTGACCATTGCCTTGATTGGATCCAGTGTTGGGTTCCTGGCCAAGTGGTTGCCTGGTCCTCTGCTGTCTTTTGCACTGCGGCAGCAAAATAAAAAGTAAAACACAGGGGGATTATGAGGGAAAACAAGGAAATTGTGAAGCAGCCAGTGTCTTATGTTGTTTCCACCCATGCTGGTTTCAGGTGTCCTGTTTCCCTTTTAGAGCCCTGCACAGCTAAAAACTGGAAGAGGTTTTCCCTAAGAATGAGATGGCTAGAAACCCCTAACTGGAATTCTGTAATGGAAGATGAAAAATGCTCCCTGTGTTGCCAACAAAGTAGACCTACCTCTACTCAGAAGAAAGTTAAATTACTATTCCAGAGTTTTTCAACCTAATCTCCATCTATTGCTTCCAATGTATATGTATGATTACTTGATTATGATGTTTCATGCCTCCCTGTATTGAGAAAAGAACTAAAACCAATTTATTATAACTTATTTTTAACACAAGTTTAAGGATAGTCGCTGGTGTAGCTGGAAAATGTTTATTAAAAATAAATTATAGTAATATAATAATCATGCACATATAAAGAACAGTCAAATCATGTTGAACATGTAAAATTTAATTTCTTTCTTCATTAAAAGAACAGTATACCAAAAGACATACAAATATATAATAAAATACAAATATTACGAAAAAAAAATTTGAATTTTATGGCTATGCTGCAACTTCATAATTTAAAAGACCTCAATTTGAAATAAAGTTAATAAAAATTGAAAATTGATTATATCACAATGATAAAGTTAATGACAATGACATTATGGTGCAGTGTCAAGTCACTAATCCACCACTCTAGTGACCCTGCTTTGGGTCCCAGGCATGCCTTCTAGCTGGGTCAGGTGTCAGACAGGCAGAAATAGATGTTTACGAGAACTGAGGCCTGTTGAGCGCTGCAAAGAACTGGCATCCCTTCCAGGGTGCACTTCCTCATGTGGCCATTGAATTCCCGAGATGGTCTCGAACTCCCTGAAACTTTGACAAGAATAAGCCGGGGTAAAATGAAGAGTTATAACATTGGGGATTGTCATGTGACCTATGTAAACAGTTAATCCCGATCATTTGAAATAATGACAATTACAGGTATGTGTCGCTTAACATCCATGATATGTTCTATGTAATTGGAAGTTTTCTATCCAGATGTTGTCTGAACACCATTTTATATTAGAAACGTCATATGGAATACCGTAGTGTATCAGTATTGACTAATTTGCCAAGGCAATGCAGTGTTTCCTGTTCACTGATTTATTTAATATCAGCATTGACCACCACAAATTGATTTCTCTTTTAAACAAGTTTTAGATAGATCCAGCACATGTAATTACTATCTCATCATCATCTCAGCGCTTATAAGGACCAGTCAAATGTTGCTGAGCATTCGGTCTACTCATGCTGATGCCATATGTGTTTAACAAAACTTTTTGTTTAACATATTTTGTGTTTACTAAAACTTTCTGCACCAGAGTCTACACTGTTATGTGAATCATTACAACTGCTGTACTACCACAGCAAATGTACCTGGTAATGTAAATTATGAGTCAAGTTGTTTAATTACCTTAATATTAAGAATAATAACCTTATTGGACCACCCACGTACAGTATATGCAAATAGATGTTGTCTGAACGGACGTTATGCAGCATATACCTGCACTTTAGGTACAGGCATCACAGATTTTAATCTCTTAGTGACTGTGTTTAGCAATTTATATTCCTTTATAAGTGAGTTTAAGGTAAATACATTTTGCATTATTTTCTCAGTACAGGAAATCATGTTGACAGCACTGTTCAATGTTAACACTCATACACCACAGTTATGGAGTCATCTATAGAGATCAGGTTGAAATCCACTAGAGTATTCCTTGTTATAAAGGTATGAAATGGGATAGAGATTCTAATACTCCTCCTGTTTACAGCTACCATACACAATCACACATGAGGAAACACTGACAAAAATAAACATATTTCCAGTTGGACCCACTACTAAAGTTGAATTGGATATACTGTGCATCACAGGACAATAGGAAGGTTACCATAGCAATCACTGCCTTGCTTCTCTTCAGAGCTTTGTGATGACCATTTGCTCATCGTGAACACAATCTATGTAACAAACATTTTAAAATGTAAGTTGTCTTACTAGGAGAGGAAATGCTACATATACAACATTGCGCCTCTCTGTCATCAGTTAGTGATGAAACATGTAATAAATTGCTGACTAATCCATTGCTTGTGAAAGCACAAATCCAGCCTTAAAATACACACTCCACTCTGAGTTTACGTTAATGAACTGCTCCAGATAAGCAAATATTACAGACATGCTCCCACCCTTCCCATACTACAAATACCATTATGTTTTGCTTCAGCCCAGGAGTTTCTGTGAACATTTGCTTTGACAGACAATAGTTTAAATGTGCACGCACACACATATATGCACAATGTATTTTACATGGAGAAAATGCTCCATGTGGGAGAACTTGACAGCACACAGTTGTGTAATTGCATAAGTGATTTTTGGTAGCCCTTTATTTACTAGGCCTAGATCACAATCCTGTGTGCCAACCATTGATCCTCTGGTATAACATACAGTATTACATACAGTAAAAGCTACTTTGTAACCTCTTTAACCTGTGATCTTTTTTATTTTTGTTGACAGATTATATGAAACAGAGACAATATTAATACATAAAACTTATGTTTTTAAAATAAAGTAAATAGTAGTTTATCTGCTTAGTTTTTTAAATATATTACCTATGATTATTATTTTTGACGTAATGGTACTATATAAATATATGGTTATACTGAGAGATCTGTATGTCTAATAAAAGTGGCTTCTTAAGGAAAACATGCTAGAATGATTCTTATTAAAGGCACTTCTGAGCAAATCTATATGATATGTGTGTGGGTGTTATGTCCCAGGCTAGGGCTGGGACAATATAGTAGGAAGGGTGAAGGGAAAGGGAGAAAACAACAAACCTGTCATCACACACAAACCCAAAGACTACACAAAGACTATACAGTATACAACCCACCTTCAAAATCCATGGAAAAGCAAGTTAGACAATGGGGTTTACAGGCAAAACATGTGAAATTATCCATTGTATAGAATAAATACTATAGACAGTGTATAATGGGCAAGGAAAGTAAGAATCACTTAAAATTTCACACAATTCCTACTTGTCATTCTGAATAAGGCCTAGGAATTATATGTAATGCCAAGGGAAAGTATATAGCATATTACAAATAATAATAATAATAATTATAATAATAATTAGATATACAGTGGGGCAAACAAGTATTTAGTCAGTCACTGATTGTACAAGTTCTCCTACTTAGAAAGATGAGAGAGGTCTGTAATTTTTATCATAGGTACACTTCATCTATGAGAGACAAAATGAGAAAAATAAAATCCAGGAAATCACAATGTAGGATTTTTAAAGAACTGAATTGTAAATTATGGTGGAAAATAAGTATTTGGTCAATAAGAGAAGCTAAATTCAATTCTTTGTAACATAACCTTTGTTGACATTGACAGAGGTCAAACGTTTACTGTAATCCTTCACCAGGTTTGCACACACTGTAGCTGGTATTTTGGCCCATTCCTCCGTGCAGATCTCCTCTAGAGCAGTGATGTTTTGGGGCTGTTGCTGGGCAACACAGACTTCACAAATTTTCTATGGGCTTGAGGTCTGGAGACTGCCTAGGCCACTCCAGGACCTTGAAATGGGTTTTAGGAAGCCACACCTTTGTTACCCGAGCGGTGTGTTTGGGGTCATTGTCATGCTGGAAGACCCAGCCATGTTCCATCTTCAATGCTCTCACTGATGGAAGGAGGTTTTGGCTTAAAATCTCATGATCACATGGCCCCGTTCATTCTTCCCTTAACACGGATCAGTCGTCCTGTCCCCTTTACAGAAAAACAGCCCCATGATGTTTCCACCCCCATGCTTCAGAGTAGGTATGGTGTTCTTGGGATGCAACTCAGCATTCTTCTTCCTCCAGTTTTGAGTTGTTCCCAAAAAGTTCTATTTTGATTTCATCTGACTACATGGTATTCTCCCAGTCCTCTTCTGGATCATCCATATGCTTACCCCCTGCTTGTTGCAGACACCCTGCTTGTATGAACATTTAAACATATAAACATATAAACATGTGGACGACACCAAGGACTGGTATGCTTATAGGCAGGTAGACAGGCCTACCTAGACAGAGAGAGAGGTGAATAAAAGCTAAAGCTTGTGCACTGTTCTGCTTACAGTAAGTAGGTAAGTATATCAGCCAGAAGGTATAGGATAAAGCATGTGCGCTTTAATTAAGATGCATGGTTTCCAGGAAGCAAGATTAAACTCACAAACACAATCACAATGCGCTCATACAAAAGCAGATATGGCACTGTGCATAATCATAAACACAGGTCAGAATATCTGTACTACAATTTTCCACTGCATTGCAGCACAGAATGAAGTCCTGCTGAGATCTGGCCTGGGTGTCAGCCGGACCAAAATATCCAATCCATCAGCTCAACAATCAGACCAAGGGAAACATAGAGGCATATAAATCTCTCTCTCTGTCTCTCTCTCTGTCTCTCGCTCTCTCTCTCTCTCTCACACACACACACACACACACACACACACACACACACGCACGCGCACATGCACACACGCGCGTTAGTCTTTCTGTCATTGTGGGGACTTAAATTTGACATGATATTACTGTAGCTAATTATTTCTACTCCTAACCCTAATCTAAATCTCGATGACCAAAAGAAAATATTATGGATCTTCTGTTTTATCATGGTGGTGTGGTGGCTCGGTAAATAGCGCCTTCGCCTCACAGCAAGAACGTCCTTGTTTTGATCCCAGATGGAGTTCTCTGGGTCTTTTCTGTATGGAGTCTGCATGCCCTTCTTGTGTCCATGATGGTTTACTCCAGGTACACCGGTTTCCTCCCCCAGTCCAAAAACATGCCTATTATGTTAATTGGAGTTTCTAAAGAAAATGCCCTTCACATGTGAGTGTATGTGCCCTATGAGTGATTGGCACCCTTTCTAGGCTTGTTCCTGCCTTTCACCCTGTACTGCTGGCTAGGCAACGGCTTTCCTAAGATCTGTTTCTGTTTTTTTTCATATGAAAGTTTTAGATTTACAGAAGTTAATTTTGCTATGAGGACCAGCAAAATTCCCCACATAAAATGTTTAATACATCTTCAATAAATCTCTATACATATGTTATCTTACCCACAATTATACATAAGCTTGTCACCCCCAAACACAGGAGCACACACACACTTAAACAGATCTTCACCAATTAATTAGATAATGTTTCATATTAGATATAGATATAACTTAGTATATACTGCCCCTTTTGTGTTGGAGACTAAGATGCACAGTGAGTACAGGAAGGAAAAGTGGGTAAAAGCAGCGATGTTCAAAGTTTGAACAACAAATGTTTGTTTATTTGGTTTATTTAACATCGCTATCAGCAACAGGGTCAATATGAGTGACACACACAAGGTTACATCTATAAATAGATATAAGGTGTACATCAAGATATATATATATATATATATATATATATATATATATATATATATATATATATTGAACATGGCATGGTTTTTGGTGCTAGACGGGCTGGGCTGAGTATTTCAGAAACTGCTGATCTAATAGGATTTTCATGCACAGCCATCTCATGGGTTTACAGAAGATAGTCCAAAAAGAGAAACTATATAATGAGCAGCAGTTATTTGGGCAAAATACTTTGTTGATGCCAGAGGTCAGAGGAGAATGACCAGACTGGGTTGAGATGATAATAAGGCAACAGTAACATAACAGAGCATCTCTGAATGCTCAACCTTGCATTCACAACCTTGAAGCAAATGGGCTACTGAAGCAGAAAACAATTCACACAAACTCAAAACTGGACAACAGAAGACTGGATAAATGGTGCCTGGTCTAATGAGTCCGGATGTCTTCTTGGTTTCCCATAAACCCCAATGAAAGCATGGATCAGGCTGGTAGTGGTGTAATGGAGTGAGTGATATTTTCTTGACATTTATTTAGGTCCCTTAATACCAACTTGAGCATCGTTTAATGCCAAAGCCTACCTGAGTATTGTTGCTGACCATATTCATCCATTTATGACAACAGTGTATCATCTTCTGATGGCTACTTCCAGCAGAATTACCTGGACTGGTTTCTTGAACATGACAATGTGGTCACTGTACTCAAATGGCCAACACAATCACCAGATTTCAATAAACTAGAACACCTTTAGGATATGGCCGAACAGGGAATTTGAATCATAGATGTACAGCTGAAAAATCCGCAGCAACTGCATGATGCTACTATGTCAGTATGGACCAAATCTTTTCCAGCACCTTGTTCAGTCTACGCCATGAAAAATTAAGGATGTTTTGAAGTATGACTCAGTACTAGAAAAGAGTAAAGTGACCGTGAATGTACAGAGAGCACACCCAGTGACTTTTTTATTGTTGTTGTGGACTTCAATCATGTAACACTATAGCCAGGGCTGCTTAAATTTTACCAGCATTTTGACATACAAAAATGTTGCACACCAACATCCACCAAGGCTGCACCTTGAACCCTGAATACAGAATACAGTAATGTTGGTGCCTCATTCTCAAACTCAGTATTCAAACCACTCAGCAAGAGCTTTTTCCTCAAAGCTGTAAAACTGCTGAACACACTGCTGTCCCATCCCATCTGGAATTATAAATTCTCTCCATAAATTATAAACTCCAAAAGCAAGACGTGTAATAGTTGATGATATCACAAATAGCCCCAGGGTAATTTTTAAGCAACATTGGCTAATGTTAATGTTCATGGGTCCACCATCAGAAGAAGACTGAACAACAATGGTGTGCATGGCAGGGTTGCAAGGAGAAAGCCACTGCTCTCCAAAAAGAACATTGCTGCCCATCTGCAGTTTGCTAAAGATCATGTGGACAAGCCAGAAGGCTATTGGATGAATGTTTTGTGGGTGGATGAGACCAAAATAGAAGTTTTTGGTTTAAAAGAAAAGTGTTATGTTTGGAGAATGGAAAGCAATGCAATCGAGCATAAGAATCTTATCGTATCTGTGAAACATGGTGGTGGTAGTATCATGGTTTGGGCCTGTTTTGCTGCATCTGGGCCAGGACAGCTTGTCATCACTGATGAATTCTGAATTATTTCAGAGAAGTCATCTGTCCATGAACTGAATATCAAGAGAAGGTGGGTCATACAGCAAGACAACGACCCAAAGCACACAAGTCATTCTACCAAAGAATGGTTAAATAAGAATAAAGTTAATATTTTGGAATGGCCAAGTCAAAGTCCTGACCTTAATCCAATCGAAATGTTGTGGAAGGACCTGAAGCGAGCAGTTAATGTGAGGAAACCCACCAACATCCCAGAGTTGAAGCTGTTCTGTACAGAGGAATGGACTAAAATTCCTCCAAGCCGGTGTGCAGGACTGACCAACACTTACAGGAAACGTTTAGTTACAGTTATTGCTGCACAGGGGGGGTCACACCAGATATATATATATGAATGAGAGTCACCAAATGCTCCAAAAAAATCAGAAGGGGTTGCTACCTTTAGGTTTAGCCTTAGCCTCTTTCACTTTCTTTGCTTTGTCAAAATCTGCATAACCAGTGGGGAGATGCTGTTGTAAACGTCTTATTAAATGTGTTACGTATATGTTTTCGGAGTTGATCTTTCATGACTTATTTTTGCCTTGTATGTAATTTAAACAGAATGATCTGAAGAGCTTTCATGCCGAAGACATGGTTGTGTTAAAAATTGTTCACTGTCCACTTATTAGTGGGGGCTCATCAGTAATTCGATGTTTAGGGACCGTACTTAGCTACATTAAGTAGCATTCACAACACAACCAAAACCTAGAACGCTTCCTTTTCATCAGCAAACAAACCCTTAAACATGACTCTTAAACTAACCCCCGAGTGGCCGAACCTTACCACACTTGAACTGAATTATGAATTACAGTCAGTAAAAGCACTGTCTGTAAAAGCGCTGTGCTGTTCATGTGTGGTTGACCAGCACAGAACCGGATATATATGAGACTAAACACCTGAACGTTTGAAGCCAATCACCTTAAAACAATGTCCGAATCCGTTATATATGTATATAATGAAGGCTTTAATTACTATAAGGTTTACTTCGCCCCACAAAATTACACAAATCAGAATGCATGAAACAATTTTTATCATGGAATCTGCAACGTATTAAAAACAGAGCTTAAGAATAAAGATGTGTCTTTTTTTTGACTGAAGTATTTAAGACATACTCCGAATTCAGTGGGTAATCCTTGCTCTGAATCAGTCTCGAGAGTTATGTGGTTATCTTTGATCTCACTTTGCTTTATAAACAATTTCTGTGTTCTGTTCTTTAATCTGACAGAGCCTTTCCCAGCTGTTAACAGACTATTTCTAGGCTGTGGTGTATGTTATGCTACCTGGCTAGCTAGCGAACTTTACCCAGCATGTTGTTCGACGATGTCGCTTAGCAGCGCTTGTAGTGCAGAAAAATATTCTAGAATTTTAAGCTTTAGAACTGCCGTTCCATCTATGCACTAGTATGGAGGTATATGAAAAATGCATATCGTACGGGAAATTAACACTGGTGTACCAGTTGAACCGGTATACCGCCCAGCCCTAAAAGCAACTTGCAAAACGTGCAAGAAGTGGAAAGTACGATGCTATAAGTACTCAATGACTTATAAGTCTTCATTACCAGTCAGACCAGAAACTAGTACTACTTATAGACCAATAAAAAAGTTATCATATGTTGACAAGGTAACATATAATAACAAATATTTAATACAAAATAATAAATACTAATAAATTGAGAATAAGTTGACAACAATACCTACAAAAGGCAAGTACAACAAAAGTGCAAAGGATAGAAGAGACATTTTCATATGTAGCATTTGAAAAAGTGAGGGTTCTGACTTCTGTGAAAGGAGGAGAGATACTTGGCCATTTATGTGGAAAGCTCATTTTATCATTGAAGAGCCAGGACACTGAAACACTAAGATCTGACCTTATGGGCATGGCTTGATCTCACAGAAGGATGTACCAGGCACCCTAAAGCTGAAGACCTGAGTTTGTGTGCAGGTTCTGAACCAGTAAACTAAAACAATGTGGAGCAGAATCATTCAAGGCCTGAAAAACCAGGACTAAAGTTTTTAATTTGATACTGACTGCAACATGAAGCCACTGGAGTGATCTCAGTAAAGGAGTGACACAAATGATAGGTTCTGTCCCACACGGGCTGCAGGATTCTGAAATATGTAGTCAAGCAACTGAACATGAAGTCAGAACAACAAGCACCAGCAATAAATCTGCAAGATCTGGTGGTTGATGGGAATGAAAGGTGAGCATAAGCAAACACCATGTACTATGAACTGAGTTAGCTTTCTGCCCAATGTATATCTTTCCAACCTATATTGTGAGAGTTAAGGAGGCTGCTATGTGGCATATATTGAGGTTGCATTACACAGCTCCATATACTGCCTTTTTCATGCTTTTCTAATGCATCCATTTGATCTGTTCCTCTCCACACTTCCTCTCACTTGTTCTCTTTCTGTTAGTATCTGATGGCTGATTTGGTGATTGGTTGCCACTGGGACTCCCAGTCCTGATGTTACAGAAATGATGTCCCCACCCCCCTTAGAAATGTATGAGAGCATACAAGTTTGTGTGTATTTGTTAGAGCAGGTGAGACCCATAGGAAGGTACACCATGACTGCTCCTTGGAGACTTGTCTCCATGGTGACATATGCAGACTTTCATTTCTGCATTTATCTCACACCCATCACTCTGCACCTTCTACACACTAAACTCTTAACCTCTTCAGCTTCAGAAATAACAAATATTTCTTCTGAGCCTGTCCTTCATGTAATCTGAACTGTTTGATAATCTGCATTGTTAAGTTTACTGTCATTGTGTTAGATTGTTCGTAACATACAGAGTCAATGCCATTGAGGTACATACATAATACTCAGAAAACACAAGAAAATATAAAACAGTGCAACATGAATCAAACCAGTACAAGACCAATGTTCACTTGATATTGCATTTATGATAGTTATTGCACATAAGGGAGTGATTGTCCATTTGCACAAAGTAATTCTGAGTTCTTATTGCATATTTAATTATGATGTTGTTGGCCAGTGTCCTTATGTGAGCTTAGGTTACTAGTGAAATTGCGACTGGAAACCAGCAGTTTTGGAGCCCACTATTGTGGATGTGAATGGCTCTATAACACCTTTCAGATGGTAGGATTTCAAACAGGCAGTTGCTGAAGTGGACTGCATTCTTAATGATTCTGGCTGCTCTCTTTAGACAGTGCTGTCTATACAGTATATGTCCTCTATAGCAGTATTAGTTCTATTTTGCATTGTGCTATATCTCTGGGGTAGATTGGCACTCCTCAGCCTCCTTAAGCAGTAACGGCATTGCTGTGCCTTTTGCACAATCAAGGAGGTGTTATCAAACCAGCAGAAGTCACCAGTGATGTTGATGCCCAAAAATTAAAACTACAGTGGTGCCTGAAAGTTTGTGAACCCTTTAGAAATTTCTATATTTCTGCATAAATATGACATAAAACATTATCAGATTTTCACACAAGTCCTAAAAGTAGATAAAGAGAACCAAGTTAAACAAATGAGACAAAAATATTATACTTGGTCATTTATTTATTAAGGAAAATGATCCAATATGACATATTAGAGAGTGGCAAAACTATGTGAACCTCTAGGATTAGCACTTAATTTGTAGGTGAAATTAGAGTCAGGTGTTTTCAATCAATAGGATGACAATCAGGTGTGAGTGGGCACCCTGTTTTATTTAAAGAACAGGGATCTATCAAAGTCTGCTCTTCACAACACGTTTGTGGAAGTGTATCATGGCACGGACAAAGGAGATTTCTGAGGACCTCAGAAAAAGATTGTGTACAAATGGAGAAAATTCAAAACCATTGTTACCCTCCCCAGGAGTGGTCGACCAACAAAGATCACTCTAAGAGCAAGGACTGTAATAGGTCACAAAAAACCCAGGTTAACTTCTAAGCAACTGAAGGGATCTCTCACATTGGCTAATGTTAATGTTCATGAGTCCACCATCAGAAGAACACTGAACAACAATTGTGTGCATGGCAGGGTTGCAAGGAGTTTGCCACTGCTCTCCAAAAAGAACATTACTGCTCGTCTGCAGTTTGCTAAAGATCCTGTGGACAAGCCAGAAGGCTATTGGAAGAATGTTTTGTTGATAGATGAGACCAAAATAGAAGTTTTTGGTTTAAAAGAAAAGTGTTATGTTTGGAGAAAGAAAACCACTGCATTCCAGCATAAGAACCATATCCCAACTGTGAAAAATGGTGGTGGTAGTATCATGGTTTAGGCCTGTTTTGCTGCATCTGGGCCAGGATATCTTGCCATCATTGATGGAACAATTAATTCTGAATTATATCAGAGAATTCTAAAGGAAAGTGTCAGGACATCTGTCCATGAACTGAATCTCAAGAGAAGGTGGGTCATTCAGCAAGACAACGACCTTAAGCATACAAGTCGTTCTACCAAAGAATGGTTAAAGAAGAATAAAGTTCATGTTTTGGAATGGCCAAGTCAAAGTCCTGACCTTAATGCAATCGAAATGTTGTGCAAGGGCCTGAAGCAAGCAGTTAATGTGAGGAAACCCACCAACATCCCAGAGCTGAAATTGTTTTGTACGGAGGAATGGGCTAAAATTCCTCAAAGCCGGTGTGCAGGACTGATCAACAGTTACAGGTTACATTTAGTTGCAGTTATTGCTGCACAGGGGGGTCACAGCAGATACTGAAAGCAAAGGTTCACATACTTTTGCCACTCATTAATATGTAATATTGGATAATTTTCCTCATTAAATAAATGACAGAGTATAATATTTTTGTCTCATTTATTTAACTGGGTTCTCTTTATCTACTTTTAGGACTTCTGTGAAAATCTGATGATGTTTTAGGTCATATTTATGCAGAAATATAGAAAATTCTAAAGAGTTCACAAAATTTCAAGCACAACTGAAGGTACACTTTTCACTGGTTCAGCTTTGATGTGTAGTGGTTTGTGGTCCATTCTTAACTTTTTTTTTTTTATTCTAATACATTTTATGAGTCATTTTGTTTGCATCGTGTTGAGGTCTAGAGACTGTTTTCCTCAATGCGACATGTTCCAGATGGATCAGAGCCGTATGCATGAAGGATTGATTTGGCATCATCTGGAGACCTATTTGACCTGTAAGCAAACTAGTTGTAGTTATTTTTGGAAGTTCTGATACCCATTTTCACATCTGCAGTGGCTGCACAGTAGGCCATAGTAATACATGAACTCATTTCATGCTTTAAGCACTCTGCAGACTTTCACTAGTTTTCCAGTGTTTCTGATTTGGGAACACCTTAATCCATAATGATGTTGTCAGCAGAGCTGATGTTGATGTAGAATGGTACTGTAGAGATGTGCCACATTGCTTGTGCTCATATAGACCCCTATCTGTTCTCTCAAAGCAACCCTGTAATTGTACGACTATGCCATGTGGTACTTTGACATTAATGTTGACTTAGTCCTACTGATGACTATTTGTAGGCTGAAGTATGCAATAATGGAAGATGGCAGAAGTCCAAGAGTGGGAAATGTAAAATTCCGGTATATATTTGTAAAATTTGGGTATATTTTGTCCAACGTGTTGCTGCCTCTAGTTGTACACTTAACGTGTTGATCAAAATTAGGAAGCACATTGCATTATTACAATCTTTGACTATGACAAATGCAGTTGCAAACGCAGGGTGAGCAGTTTACTGCTTGCTTACAGCAGGGTACAAATGGCGAAGTGCAATGTAGCATTAGTGAGGTAGTAAGACGAAAATCATTATGAAGCAATTTTCAATGTTCTTCTTTTGGTAAATCCTCAGTTTCAGTTCCTCCATTTTAATGGTGAGCAACTGAGTGTTTGCCAGAAAAATAATAGGTAGAGAGGGTGTACCTTTTAGCATAGCTTGTATCCCAGCCTGCTTACTCCGCTTTTGCTTCCTATCTCTGTGCTGCTGTTTAACTTGGACTGAAGGATAGATAGATCACTTTATTAATTGCAGCATTATATTCATGCATTGCAGCAGAAGAAGCAAAAAAAGTAAGTTCACAGTATTACCCTGATTTCAGTTTGACCCTAGCTGTCTGTTTGCATCCACACCAAGTTTGAAACAGATGATCTAATTAATTAATACCATAACTCAAATCATAAGTAAATGGAAAAGGCTTCTATTATATCTTTATAGGATATATTTTAGATATCCTATAAATATAATGTGCCCAAAGAGCACTCTGGTACTGATGAAAATGTATTTAGAAAATAGTTTGCTCTAGTTCCTGCTGATTTAAAAGGAAAATTTAGGGACACACGGGGTCTAACTGGCAGCTCAGAACCAACCCTAGAAGGGGCACCAATCCTTTGCAGGGCATGCGCGCACACACACACACACACACACACACACACACACACACACACTTTGATGTACTCACCAATTGATGTACCACATTCAGGAAACCATTCAGGAGCAGTGTGTCCAGTCCTTGGTGGGACATGCAAGGTCGACCTAAGTGTTTATGGAAACTTACTGTACCCACTATTAGTGCTGGTCCCAAGACTGTATAAATATAAATGAGGAAAGGTATCTGGCATAAAACCTACACAGCTCCTGGGTGACCCCTAACAGGAGCAGACAGAAGAGGTAATTTGCCTAGGCTTCAACAGGTGACAAATTACAAAAAAAAGCAAGGCCAAAATAGTTATGGATATTCAACTAAAACAGGACATACATATCAGCCAGCTAGTTGTCTCTGATTCAGCAGACAAAGCATTTAAGCTGTGCTGCATCTCAAGTATAAAACTAATTATCCTGTGATTTGTGAGTGTGCACAGGATATGACAGAAGCCCAGGGGCACTTTGTGTCAGTGATTGTGGCTGTTCTGTATAGGCAGCTACTCCTGCTATTGATTTCCTTTTTGAACACCTACTCCTATCAGCCAGCTTCTCAACTTTAATGTCCCATCAATTTACATCTACCTTCCATATGACATATTACATTTAGCTCTCATATTAACAAAAATGCTGACAACATAACTGCCCCTAGTTCCTTTTGTCCTCACGTATATAAATCTTCATTGTCTTTCCATGTCTCAGTTGTACTTTCTGGCTTTGGTGTATATATATATATAATATAAGCATATTTTGTAGTGTTATGCACCTTCTTTGGCTCAGAGGTAAGAGCCAGTTCCTGAGGATCTGAGTTAAAACCCTGGCCTGGGCTTGTGATGTCAATGTTAGTTAATGTGGTTACAGAACCCTGTGATGAACTGATGCCCTGTACAGGGTGTACCCTACACCGTGTGAATTCCATGACAAGCTACAGCATGGTTTTATTATATTGTATTAATGTAGCAAAAGACTACTAATCCTGCATCTCAATAGCTAACACTAATCTTAACCTTAGTAATCTAAATATTTTTGTTTTTTGTTTCTCTTCCACCAATGAGATGGTGTAGGTTAATACCTCAGTTCTTGACCTCCTCGGAACTTGTCTAATTTGGCTCTTCTACGCAGTTTGACTAGAAAAATTTGTCGTTTGCTCGGTTTGCTCGGTACTCGGCACACTTGCTTAAACTTGTATGAGTCTATAAGTGTCCATGGGTCCAAAAAAGGTTAGTTTATAAGAGCCAACCGAAAGCAAAACAGGAATTGAATGATCCAGAACACAGGCTGCACTTAGCTTAGCAGCTATGCTAGTGCCCTGAGTTCATCAACAGAGTAAGTGTTTTGTACTTTTCACTTTCAGTCCATTACTCACCAAGTTACATGAGATCTTTCAATACTTTATTATAAAATAAGCTTTGTGTTAGTGATTTCGGCCAACTGTTTTAAAGATTTGCAAATGTTTTAAACATTAACTTACTTATCATAGTATCCTTTTCCATATCATCGCCATCATACAGTATAGCCTGCTCTACCACACACATTTTAAACTCCTCAGTTCATGATACATTTAATTTATGATGGATTTGTCAGAACATACCCTCTTCATAAATCAGGGAGCACCTGTACAATACAACCCCATTAATGCATACAATACCTCATACAGTGTGGATTTTCTGGGGGTCTGGAACCAATTAATTCAATTTATTATTCCGTACATTAGTCACTGAAGGTACATTAGTCACTGAAGTTGCAACTCATAGTTAAATCCTAGTATTGCTTTGGATAGGGCACTTATTGTGACCATGATAGGGCTAAGGGGTTGGTCATTATTTATTTTATCAGCAAGGGTCTGGTTACCCAACAAAATATTGCTATGCTGTAATAACAAAGGGTTGTATTTATTTACATTATGTATTTACTCTTCTTTTTTATATAACCATTAGTTAATCTGTGCAGTTTGTGGGAAGGACAGTGGCACAAGTGGTTAGTGCAGTTGTCTTCCAGCTCCAGAGGTCGGATCCTGATTTCAGTCTCCACCTGTGTGGAGTTTGCAAGTCCTCCCCGTGTCAGTGTGGATTTACTCCAGGTACTTTGGTCTCCTCCCACATTCCAAAGACATGTGTTATGTTAATTATTTGCTCTAAATTGGCCAAGTATGAATCTGTCTGGCAACTAGGATCAATATAACTTTGCTCCTGTTGTGAATAGGCAGTGATGCTGATGCTGATTTATTAAATTAACAAATCAATCCATCAAAGCATTCTGTAAACGTAAATGTAAAGAGATCCACAAACTTAGTACACAGTGAATTATCAAGATTAGGTATTTGAGTAGCCAAATTACTGATGACTCACCATGTCAGAGTGTATGTTCTTTTCCTATGACTCTACAATAAATTATAGTATAAAATACGGTGAATCACCATATTACTGTTTAAAGACTTTGCTTTACAGTTTACTAAAGCAACCATCACTCATTCTGCCTTACTGTGTAGCTTTTTTAAAAACCATAAACCTGAAGAAATACTAACCCACTTACACACCCAATTATGAGCCAGCTGAGCTTATTCCTAAGTATACATATGCTTGTTGCAGACATGAATGCTCAAAGCACTCTCTGTGAGACGATAGTGATGCAGTTTGATACACCTGTGGCCGTGCTTTACTTATCAACTACCCAGAGCAGAATGCACACAGCTGGGGCAGTGTAGGTCAATGAACAGGCCTGGGCTGGAGGCCATCTGGATATAGAGAATATGAGCTAGGAGTAAACCAAAACATGACTTATCCTTACTGTCACTCACAATATGACATCATCTCCAGCCCATGGATATTCAAGCTTCCAATTGGAGCAAAGAGCAGATCAGAGCACTGGCCGTAGCTGGTGTGAACATGAGGAAGGTGAAAGCATGCGTCATCTCTGGCCTCACATGCTGTTGGTGCTGCCAAAAGAAAGAGGAGGTCTGAGCATAGTCCAGCGGCATCCTGCTAAATTATGAGTTCCAGAGGTGAAAGAGGTAAGCCACCTGGAAAGTGGCAGTGGTAGAGGGCATATAAGACAAGACTGCAAAGCCAGCAATTCAAACTGTCAAATTAATAGTGGAAATAATGCAATTTTAAGAATTCCTGTGGATCAGGTCAATTAGATCCCGATCCTAATCTGTTGGAGAATTCCATAAGTATTGGCACCCCATATGAAAATGTTTTAAACAAATAAGTATTTTTACTTTATTTTATTTTTATAAAAACAAAATAATTGGTTGCTGTAAATTGGCCTAGTATGAATGTGTCTGACTAGTACTAATATAACCTTGTTCCTGTTGTGAATAGCCTTTGATGCTGATGCAACTTATACTGATGCTGATTTGATAAATAAACATATAAATCTGAATAAATCCAATCCAATCTGTGCAAATGCTCAAGCATCTGTCTTATTTTAATTGAGAGATCTTTGATTTTCACCACGTTGATGGCCGAGAAAGAGATTTTATATATATAAAATCTCATATTTATATTGTAACAATTATACATTAGTACTTTAGTTTTGCTTGAAGTATTCCTTAGGGGTTGCAAAAAAATCTGCCTCATATGATTTTGAAATATTGTGGAGGAACATTTAGATAAGTTTACACTTTGTTTGTTCTATATGAGTGTTCTCAGTTTATTGATGAGTGCCAATAATTCTGGAGTTGACTGTATTTACCTAGTACAAGCAACACTGTGACTGGTAAAATGTCTATGTCTAAATTTGCAGCTCCAGAAAAGTTTGCATGTCTGTGTAAAGCGTGTGCAGGCTGTTCCCTTCACCATCTGTTGGTCCATCAGAGCTCCGGCTGGATTAAACACATTAGAGTGGGCCAGAGTTTATTATCAATACAAACACCAGGGACTATAAAAGTCTTATTCCCCTAAGTGCTCTATAGCATACGGCGCTTAGAATAAAGAGCCAAAAAGCAAAAAGCATGGTATTTACACTTGTGTTCCATCACACATGTGCTGCATTCCTCCCTCCCTCCATATCTCTCTCTCTCTCTCTCTCTCTCTCTCTTAGCTGAATTCAATTGAGAATGTTTATTTGTGTATCTTTTCCATCAAATATTTTCAAATAAATAGATTTAGGGTTCAGCCTTGAAGGACTACGCACATAACTAATCCCTTAGCTAGTCCCCTAGCTAGTCTCCTAACTAGTGATCGCTGTAATTTCACCCATTCTCACTACTAACAAGCCCATGATATAAAACATATGGCGAGGGCAAAAAGTCTGAGACCACTTGTTTTCATATTTATTTGCATGTTTGTACAAGGCATATAATCAGAATATAAACAAGAACAAATAAATAAATGAAATATTAAATGTTTGTATTAAGATGCGTGCAGTTCCACAACCCGACACTGTGGGGCAGTGGTGGCGTGGAAAACATGCTGGGACTAAGACCGCGGGCCCCAGCACGCATGCGCAGACACTGCCCAGCAGGCGTGCAGTTGATGAGGGCTGTCGAGAGACACCTGCTCTTCTGGTTATATGAGGCAGTCTGAAAGTGGTGCCTCTCGTCGCAGTATCTTTTGCATTTTGTAGCGCTCCGGCGTGAGGTATCTAGGGATTGACGGTAACAGAGTTGCTTTGTAGAGAGATTATGTAGTAGGATCAAAAAAGTCTGAGGTAATAGGGCTTGTTAGGGTCAGGTTCCAGTGCAACTGGCTCTTTACTTTTGGCGTGCTTTGAGCGTTCATCCTGCTTGGTGACGTCAGCTCCATTCGCCGTTCCGACACAAGCTTCCTCTTTGTTTGTCGAAACATTTGCCCCTTATAAACTCAGTATCCATGAGCTTGCACTAGTGATTGTGTGCTCCCTTCATTTACCATTTACTATGACAGGAATGCTGTATTATTATCAGTGTTCCCCTTTCTGTTTACATGAGCCCAGCTCGCCACCATCTAGTCGCCTTTCCCCTGTCATCCGCCACGCTACCAGTTCGGCTTTTGTTAGTGGCATTTCATTTTCTCCATGCTTTTCTTTTTCTTTGAGTCTGTCTTCGAACATCTCCTTTATTTGCCCTTCATAGCCTATTACCTTCCTCATTTAACCACGCCTTTCCATTAGCTCACATGGCAGAGTCAATCCCTGCTACGGATCACTCTCATTCACACCTGTTGCACAGGCAGAAAAGATTATTTACTTTTTTCCCCTTTTGCACTCCTAGCTAGGCGCACTTACGCCATATATATGTCATTCCAGTGTGTGTGTGTTTGCATGCGTGTGAATTTATATATATATAGCGATTGAGAGGTCCTGCTGCCCTCACAGTCACACCCTTACCATCTTTGTAGTCCCATTACCTGTCCTATACAGCTCATCTGACAGCACTTGGGTCCACCCCCACCGAACCCTGATAGTCTGTCAGAAAAAAATTTGACATTCATTTCAGAATCTATTCATATGTGGTATGTTCCCTTAATCTAAATTTTAATCTAAATCCTATCAAACAACTGGGGGCACTTGAAGCCAGAGATTATATATATTCTCTGTACACCATTCATCCACTGTTAATACACCAAGTAAATCAAAACTGACCACAAAAACTGATCAAGGGTTCCAGGCATATTAGCATAGAACTTGTTGTGAGATGTGTCACATGTGTGCATATATTGGCAGCTTTACAATTCATCTTTGAGCGTGGTTTATCCAGTCAGACATTAGGATCATAACTATCCATTTTTATAATTAGCATTATCATCAAGCTAATCATTAGCATGGTTCTTACATTAACATTCTCTTAAAGCTTGATTTTTAAATCAACATACTTCATCAACATTAATGCATAATTAATGATTTGAGTTCAGGTAACCACTGTGGCAGTGGTCCCTGAAACCTGAAAAATTGCACCTGTAGCTCCTGAGATGCCACCCACGGTCCCCGCAGCCTCACAGCCTGAAGTCCATGTGATATACCCAAGCCTCCTGCCATTTCAGAAATGGGATGTTGGTGGATTCCACATCAACCGTGCCAGAGCAGCTGTCACTTTCTTGCTTCTTCGCTACACGCCACTCTTTCTGTTCCATGGTCTGTAAATCTAGAGGTTCAGTTTCTTCATCTATGTCCTAAAGCTCTTCATCCATGATTCCATACTCATTGTACTGTTTGTTTGCCCTTGGGTCCTGCAGTGCCCACTTTCACCAGGACATTTGACCTCAGCTCACTGACACCAAGCTAAGGCCTCCGGCCATCACTGGAATAAAAAAGAAAAAAATCAAATTCAAGGACTTTGGCCTCTGGCCAGTCGTTACTGGGAAGTCCAAAAACTTTTCCCTTGTGCTCCTGACAGACTCCAGTATACTGTATATACACTCAAGTCAATGCCAATTTAGCATAATCAATTAACCTTAACACACGTCTTTGGACTTTGGGAGGAAACCAGAATACCTGGAGTAAATCCATGCGGACACGAGGAGGACATGCAGACTCCACACAGAAAGGACCCAGGCCACTCCATGCTGGGAGTGAACCAAGGATTTTCTTGCTGTGAGGTGGCAGTTCTATCTATCGAAGCAGTGTGCTACCCTAGTAATGAGGTAAAAAAGCTAAATAGTTATGTGATTTCAAACAGGTATTGTCAACAGGTTATTATAATTATGATTTGGTACAAAAGCAGTATCCATGAAAAGCTGAGTCTTTGAGGAGTGAAGATGGCAGAGGATGGCAGAGGATCTCCAGTTTATCAACAAATGTGTAAGAAAATTATTGAAGTGTTTAAAAACAATGTTCCTCAAAGAAAGACTGGAAGGGATTTACAGATTTTAGTCCTTACTTTTTCTGATTTAGATTGTTTTGCTTTATCTTGTTGACTAATGCATGGACGTCCTTGGAAAAGATGTCGTCTTAGATCACGCATCTTCAGTTTAGGCTTGTGCCCTTGCCTGTTACGCACGGAAATTCCCCCAGATTCCTTGAATTGTTTAATGATATTATGCACTGTAGAGACAGAAATATGTAAATCCATTCCATTCTTTCTATGAGGAACATTGTTTATAAACATGTCCATAATTTTCTTACACATTTGTTGATAAACTGGAGATCATCTGCCCATCTTTACTCCTCAAAGTCTTTATAATCACCTGTTGACATTACCTGTTTGAAATGACACCATTGTTTAGGTGGTTTTTTTTAGCTCATTACTAGCCCTAAATTGTCCCAACTTTTTTAGAATGTGTTGCAGGTCTGACATACAGTAATGGATGATTATTAGAAAATTAAATGAAGTTGACCAGAAAAAAAACTGAAATATCTTGGGTTCATAATGTCTGCAATGAAATCAAAGGAAATGTTCCATACCATACTTTTTCTGATTTGTGGTTATATCTTGGTCCCTTTTTTACAGGGTATTCAGTGTCTTCACATACTTATATAGTTCTAGCGTTATAGTGTTCTATCTTTAGTTCTTAGTCACTTAATATTAGTGTTAGCTTCTGTTGTGTGTGTGAGAGAGAGAGTCTTGAATATTTTTGTATCTGTGCTGGTTGAGTGTGTATGGTTATATTTAGTCTTGTGCTGTGCATGTGCTCTGTTATTAGAGTCTGGATGTGTTGTTAGAGTTTTCACTAGTGATTTTGTGTTCCAATACAGCTCTCATGTTGCTATTAAATCCCCCACATTTGCAGTTACATTTGCAGTACTTTTTCCTGAGTACCAGCATGACAAAAGCTGACTATCCAAATGCATGTTGATCTGTAAAATCTGATCACATAGTTCAGATAGTGGTTTGACAGTGGGAATCAACTGTATACTGTCCTACCTCCAACTGCAAAATGTATCCTCTTTGAATATGGTTTTACTTTGACCTGTACTGTTTATTATATGCACATTTAGCCGTAAAAACTGATGGAATATTCAAGGTTCAATATTTAACAGATTCGCTCAGAGTTGCTTAGAATGTAAATCATTTGAATGGATTCTGTTCTGTTTAGCATGTTCTCTCATGCAATATAAGGAAAGACAGAGTAGATGCTGGAGTTTAGGGAGAAAGGCTGTCAAAGAGACAGAGAGAGCAGAACAGACAAAATGTGCCATTTAGTTTTAGACTTTGTTTCATGCAACTGCCTCGGGTAAATAGATTCCTGCCTGTCTGTATTCTTAGCAAGCCTGACAGAAGATGTGCAGCCGAAGTTGTTATTGCTTTCTCATCTCTCTACACTGTTTGCAGTGTTACAGGCCAGCACCAGTAATCTCGTATATTTCTTAGGTAAGCAAATTAAGAGAAGAGTGAATGAATTGCAAGTACGAGCACAAGACTGCAATTACTGGATCATGGGCAGTCTCACAACCCGTACCTCCAGTGTCTGACGTGGCTAAGCCAGCTCCAGGGTCCGACATGGCAGTGCCCCCTGAGCCCATCACTGTGACAACATCCGGTACGAACATCCGCCCTGGGTCCTGGAGCTTTTCAACTCTGCAGTCTTTTGGGTACTCTGAATTATATAACTGAGAGTAATAATCAGTGGTTATATTTTTTAGGCATTCAATGTCTGCAATTTGCAAAATAGGCTGCCTGTTAAATTGAAACAATATCAATCTTTGTTTGTAAATCAAGTTGTCTTTCTCAGGAAATCGTGACAGTATTCATCATTTAATTCAGCTATAGAATCCAACTGTTTTTGCTGATGGCTGTCATTGTCTATTAACATTTGAAACATACTGTATGATATGATTTGTTCTCTAATTACAACTTTCAGGGTTTCCTACAACAAAGGTGAAAGGGCATTAGCTCCAGTAATAGTTCTTTTCAACAAAAAAACTAATCCATTTGTGATTTCATGTGGTTGATGCATTTTGCTTGAATCAAAAATGAGGAAACATTTTGAGCCATGTTATTGGATTTAAGGGACTTAGCATTTGACCTACCAATTTCGGTTGTGATCGCACAATTCCAGTCACTACTAAGTATGAAATAATGACCATTCAAATTAGGAATTGTTACTATTAGTCTAATTACACATGTTAACATCATCCAGATTGGACTGTAAACAATCACTAAAAGAACTACAGTTATTAGTATAATAATTACTACAACTACAATATTTTTAGGTGTGTAAAATCAGGTTTCTTATTAATCATTATGGCAGTACCTCTGGTTTTAAACAAGAAACCTCAATGTTAAATCTGTTGCATCCATGCCTTTCGCAAACTATGCTGGTCTTGTGGATGTAAACAAGTTCCCTATAAGAAAGTAAATATCGCCCTTTAGACCTTTAAGATGTAAACTTGTATTACATAACATTTATATGAAGTAATTTGAAGTCTGCTGGCACATACACACACATGCACACACATCCTTTCAGTCTTTACCCCCATCTACTACCCTGTCTGATCTTCTCTCATAAGAGAACTCTCTTAAGTTCTCAGAAATTAAAGTCTTCCTTATGACACTAACCACTCTCCACTGTCCATTCAGGAAATCCCCAAACACAGTGTTGTGCACAGTATTGCCACAAGTATTCAAACTGTAGCAAACTATAAATAAAAAAATAAACTCAGGCTCAGTAAACATAGTAGTCCAGTTGCTATAATGGTTTGGAGATTGAAGCAATGCAGTGTACAGATACTTTTTGGTGGTATTTGTTGTGCTCAAAATTTTGAAAAACAAATTAATAAAATGTGGGCACAGCTAAAAGGAAATGTGCTGTGAGTGTGAATTAAGAACTTGTGGCCATGAATAAAATACATTTGCAGGGAAATTGTAAATAGTTAATTCAAAATAATTTTAAATTTTAATTACACCCCTCCTGGGTTCCATAGACTTTGCTGTAGAGGCCAAAACCTTCTTTGTATTAGAAGAATATTCACTACAAAATGAAAAATAAACATGGAAAAGGTCCTGGATTCAGTGCACCATTACACAGTGAAAGTTGTTAACTTACATTCAACATTACAGGTGTAGCTTTTAGTCCAAGTACTGTCTTACTGTTCTAGTGTATTTTGCTATATTGTCATATTTTTGTATCCTATGTTTGATTCACATCACATTGTGATTCAATTTCTGTATCTGTTACTACATGTTCTTCTGCCATCCAGAATGTGACATGGCTGGAACACAGACTGATGCATTACAAACATTAACTGTGCCTTAGTGGTTTGGTTATACATTCTGCTAGAGTCAAGCTTTTAATATGTGCATACATTTGGATTGTGTATAAAGAGTTTTTTTCACTAATAGTGCTTAGTGTTTTTTCTATCACCAAGAATAAGATTTTCCATTTGGCTATTCTGATCGTCATGTGCATGCAAGACAAATGTTTGGGCATAATTTAATTTTGGTCCTGTGTCTGCACGTGTTAGATAGGCTGATGGGCAGAAATCTACTGAGCTTCTATTTGCATTTGAAGACAAACAGGAAATGAGATTTTATTCATGACAAATGATTTATGTAACCGTGCAGTTGTGTATGAGCGAATAAAGATTCCAAGTTGTAGAATATCAATGGCAGAAACATGTGAGGTTGTGATGACCTCGTGTCTAAATTACTGGATTATGGATCAGAAGGTCCAGGGTTCAAGGGTTCAAATCCCAGGCTGACACTGTTGGTGCTTGGTCCCTAAACCCACAACTGCTTAGACTGTAAATTTGCATCAGTTCTAAGTTGCCCTGGATAAGAGCGTCTGCTAAAATGAAAACAAAAATCACCTGTTGCATGCTATACTTGGATGAGTGTATATATAGGTTAGAAACTGTATGGAATATTGTACTTTCAATTCTATTCACAGTATATAAATTAATGACTTAGGTCAGTTAGTGTTTTCATGCAAAATGGTGAACAGAAAATTAACATTATCCTCACAGAGAATGAGTTGAAAACATTATTTGCAAATTACTTGCGTGGCAGCAGGTTCTTATTCCAACCAGGAAGGAACTACACCTGATTTAACCTGTTTAATCATTTACCCTTGGTCTTCAGACAGCTACTGAGGGGTATCAGGTATTAAGTCCTGCTTATTTTTTGTCTGGATCTTTTAGAACTATTATAAGTATACAGTATGTAAAACTGAGAACAGCTCTCACTATATTTGAAAAAATGTAAGTTAAACATTTCACATTATTTATGGCTTCATGCTGAAGGTGCTTTCTCTCAACAGACATATTGCTGGGAATGTATAGCTCTGGTTATAGTAAAAGTGCACATATAATATTATATGTACATCCTAAAGAGGCATTAAAATAAAAGGTCTTAGTGTGGTGGCTATTCATATCTTACAGGCATGTGTGGGGTGTTCTGCTGGCATTGCATCATCATATTTGTGCTTTTCATTAATTAATTAATAATTAATTTTGCATACCTGCTTAATTAGTGGTGTATACAGTACATGAAAGCTGCACTTCAGTAAAAGTATAAGTATCTTACCAGAAAATGGCTTTGGTAGAAGTTAAAGTCACCTCTTACAATAGTAGTTAAGTAAAAGTATTAAAGTGTCTGCTATTTACTGTACTTACATATTACAACTAATTTTCTAATATTAAATATAATGAAAGTATAAGTACAAGTAAATGATTTAATAAAATAGCAACCAGTCAGGATTTTTAAGAATTATGCAGTTTTTTTTTTAATTAAACATGTAAACTACCTTAAAAATTGAGCCTACCTTACACTTAAATCAGAATGTTATCTGAACAGGCTTAATGTTAATTCTGATAAATAACATTAATATTGCGACTTTACTTTATTGATCTTAAATTACCTCGTTTCTTGGGGTGGGATGGGGATTTCTGTATATTTGGGTAAGCATAAGAGACACTTCATCTGGTACGAATAATCTTGCATTCATTCATTCATTCATTCAGTCATTCATTCATTTTCTTTCCACTTAATCCTGGTTATGATCACGTTATGCTCGATCAAAGGAGTCCAAGGTTAGGACTGGACCAGGGATGCTAGAGCTGAGGCAGCTACATTACATCACTGTGCTTAATCACTCCAATTACTGTGCTTAATCACTCCAATTAAGGCAGAACCAACCATGGACAGGGCTTTCTCTCTCTCTCTCTCTCTCTCTCTCTCACACTCACACACACACACACACACACACACACACACACACACACACACACACACACACAAGGACACCCTAGAGATGCCAATTTACCAAAGGTTTGGCATTTGGAATTTAATAAGTTGCATATAGGACTGGATCTGAAAGGATTTATTGTTTGTTTGTTTTTTGGTTTATTAATGTCACTATCAGCATCAGTGGCCATTTTAGCAACATACACAAGGTTACATCAAGACTAACCATATATATATATATGTAGCCTATATATGTAGCCTATATATATATACATATACATATACATGTAGCCTATATATATAGGCTACACTCAAGTCAATGCCAATTTAGCGTAATTAATTAACCTAACACGCATGTCTTTGGATTGTGGGAGGAAACCAGAGCACCCGGAGTAAACTCACTCGGACAATGGGACGACATGCAGACACAAAAAGGACCCAGGCCACTCCACCCTGGGACTGAACCCAGGACCTTTTTGCTGTGAGACAGCGTTAATATGAACAGAGCCACTGTACCAGTTGAAGGATTCATTAAGATTAAAACTTTATTTTTTCATTGTGATTGTATGTGCCTAATAAAATAACCTATTAATCTGTGTAAATACAGATTACGTACTGTGTAGGTGTACCTTATAGACTGGAAACTGAGTGCATGTCAAATGCTCTGGTTAATCCAACCAAGTTCCCCTGCACAACGTGACAGACTAATACTTCAAAAGCATTCAGTAAGCCCCCTCAAGTGTTCAAGCCTCTGCTCTTGCTGTCAGCACCATGCTGTTTTGGGAACACCGAATCCTCTGGAAAAGTAATTTCCTCCTTTTTACTTCTGATCTGTCACAGGTGAAAGTGTGTACTTTCCATTCTGTTCCAGAGTGACTAATCACCTGGAGCCTCAGGTGGGTGGACAAGTAGAAGTCAGTATTTGCAGAGTCACAGGAGCTGAGGGAAGGATTCTGACTGGGTAGATTGCACAATTTATATGCACTGAAGTTGCTGCTGAGTTTATATGAAAAGCAAGTCTGCCCACATAGCAGAGCACTTGACCTTACTGCAGCAGGTCAGTTAGCTTTTTCTGAAAGGTTGTCTGTTATATACAGTATAATGTTATCTTTAAGGTTATTCACATTGTAAAACTTCAGTCTATTTAAAGCACAGGTGGTAATGGTATACAAGTCTTAGACATTTATATACATTTTTGTAAATACTGATCACTGGGTGGTGTATTGTGAGGTCTACTAGTGTCTTTCTTTACACCCCCCATCACTTGCCCTTTGACCTTCGTTACCCTTGACAGACAGGTAACAGATTTCTAATTTCATAAAGGAATTACACGATTGCTTTACTTGTGTGAGTCTTGAACTATTAAAATAAGTATGAATAACAGCTGATTTACTGATTTATTTTATTTTGTCTTAGCCTGCTGTATTTTATATTATTTTCATTCAATGATGAGCATCAGTAAGGCAATGAGACCTTAAATATAGCATGACCACAGTAAATAAGCAATGACAGAGTGTTATTTATGTCAGGATACAATTTATTCAAGCACTTATTATTAGGGGTCACGCTTTGGCCGCTAGAGGCCAGTGTTGACCCTACATGGCGGTGTGAGCACCCCCAGCGTGTGTCAGCCCTTACCGGGCATTAATCATGAAAGTGGCGACACCTGTTGTTGAGCCTATTTAAACAGACCCTTGTGCTCACACAGTGTCGCACCATCACTTTCAGTGGACTCAGCCCTCATCTGGCTTGAATAGGTTTTTGGACATTGCTTTTTGGGTTTGTTTAGGGTCAAAGGTACGACTGGAGGTTCATATACCATCAGTCGGGGGCAATCAGGAGATTGCCCGGTAAGGTAGGGCCTTAGACGCTAGCATAGGGCCAGCATTTGTTTATTTTATTTTGTGTTTAGTTTCACAGGGCTTTCGCCAGCTGCTTTGAGCTTTGCTTGTGGCTGCGAGACTCACCTCTCCTTTTTCCTCTCATGCCGTCACCCCATTCCTTCGCGATTGTGGGATTTACTTTCCCCATGCGATCGGGTTTTGAAGAGTACGCTGAGCTTTTATAGTCTCGTCCTCTTCAAACCCTGCATCCGCCACACTGCAGCGGGCACTAATTTGAAGTATTTGTGTGGCAGCTGAAGGATTCATTAAGATTAAAACTTTATTTTTCATTGTGAATGTATGTGCCTAATAAAATAGCCTATTAATCTGCGTAAGTACAGATAAAGTACTGTGTAGGTGTACCTTATAAACTGGAAACTGACTGTATGTCAAATGCTCTGGTTAATCCAACCAAGCTCTAGCGCTTTGTACGCTTGCGTAGTGGGTTTTATTTATTGGTTTATTTTAGTTTCTTTTTGGTTTATTTTGTTCGTTTCTTTTATTTATTTATATTTTGGTTCATTAAGTCCATTTGGAGCTAACTGCACTTGGGTTCTAAACCAGTTATTCTTTTTTTTTCACGGTTCGCCATATTAAAAACGTTGGCGAACCGTGAAAAAAAAAAGAATAACTGGTTTAGAACCCAAGTAACACTTATGGATATTGGAAATGAGCAGTTGAGGAGTCTTAGAAAGGCATATAATAAGGCAAATCATATGCCCCCACTCTTTAATGCCACAATTATGTTTTGAGCTGACCATCACAAATAAGACCAGGATCAAGACTTCTGCACTAACACCAAGAGTCATCAACTTAATTTGCTCTTGTTCCTCTGGACATCTGTAAACTCATTCATTCAATTTAAATGACCATTAATTGTATTAATATAATTATGTACATTACATAGCCAAAACTTTGCGGGTCCAAAAGCATTAAATCCAAAACAAATATTTGGTGCTCGGGTGGTACAGTGGCAAGCCATTAGCCTACCACCATGGTGACCTGGATCTTACTCCCAGTGGTGTACAAGCACGATTGGCCACGTCTGAGGGATGGCAGGCTGGTCAGCGGATAATCCTGATGGCTTTGTGACAGACTGATGTCCTGTCCACTACATGCTTCTGCCTGTTCCCTGTAATATAGACACTACATAAAATATTTTGTATGTTTTATCACTGTTATTCACAGACTGATAGGAAGTTAGGAAGTGTTTGTGTTATTTATTTACATTGGTGCTTCCTGGAGTGTGTATATGTATATATGTATATATATACAAACTAATAACCTTTTAAAAATCACTACAATGATTAAGAGAACCTGCTAATAACTGACATAGAAATTAACACACAAGGCATTCATGAGTGAAACAGTCCCACTCTCATTTATTCTGTCTCTATCTTTGAAACTTGATGCTATTTTTTATATTTATATAGTCCTGGAAACACTACACAACTGCTATAACATAAATGTGTCAACTATAAACTAAATATTCAATAACTGTTCAGAGGGAAGGATGGGAGTGAATACTAAAGTATTAACTCTGCTGATGTTTACACTGCACATCCTAATATTTCTCTTAAATAGTTGTTTTACTATGGTATATAATAGGTTTCCTTTACTGAAGCAAAAGTGAATGGATCAGTGTGTTTGGTTTATTTTGATATATATAGGGATACATTGAGAGGGACATTCTATGATTCACAGCACACTGGATTAAAGGATGTCTTTGATGTCTGTAATTTAGAAGCTGTTTCATGTGCAAAGCAGAGACCATGTGCCCTCACTTTATATTCTCACTCAACAAGGTGGCTCTTTGTAACATAATCATTCACAGGCACTAAATAACACAAAAGGACACAGGTGCACAAATTCTGGATCATTATGGCAAACACTTTAAAGTTGTGTAGCAGTTCACAGTTCATAAATTCATTTTATTGCTGTCTTGTTTAAATATAGATCTGACAAACATCTCAAATGTCACATCTGGTAACATGGTGATTAAAATATTCCTTAATTGGTGATTAATATGATTAATAAATATATTGTAATTTGCAGCATTCAAATTATCAGCAAAGAAGTCAGAGACTATGTATGAAAATATTACATTTGCAAAGTGTTTTTAGAAAAATGACATTGTCTATATGTACAGTGTTGGACAAAAGTCCGAAACCACTTGGGAAAAAATTTATATTTGGAATTTTTCTTGAATATAGTATATTTTTATATGATATTACAAAGTACCTTGTGATGTTACTGAATGCTTGTTTTTTTTTCTGTTTCAAGAGCAAAAATGCTCAGTGGGCTTTAGGTCAGGGGACTGTAGAGGAAAGTCCATGACAGTCAGCAATCCTTAATGTTTGGTCTTCAAGTAATTACAAAGCTTTGAGGTGTGTTTTAGGTCATTATCTATAGCCAGAGTGACTCTGACATGGGCCACATTCTTATGGCCAGATGACTGGGTCAGGACGTCTATGAAATGGCATGACTTGAGGGTTGCTCTCAGTCAGCAGCGGTCCAAGGACAGGCATACTAGCAACTGTCTCATCATGATTGAAGGTAATATATGATATCTTGTCTGGTCTGAACGAAGTCTAAGATTACTATGGCACAATTCACAATATTTCGCCTGTATTGAGCTGCATAGCCACAGACCAATCAGACTGCTTACCATGCTAGCATCTGTTCAACATCTAAGAGAAAGCACCCTTAATCTGACCTGTGAGCACTGTAGTTTGGTGATTTCATTAGGGTTGGGCGGTATGGACATTTTTGATACCGTCATACCATCTTCAAATGACAGCGTGATATACAGTATTACCAAGGGGAGTGGGGATGACAAAAGTTACAGTATACAAATGATAGTGTTTACATGTTTTATTACAAAATATCAAACAATCAGAATGTCAAACATCTCTCACTGACCACTTCCCACACAAAACAGGCAGCAAAGAATAGTAGGCGTTACTCATGGTTTGGCGATTTACGGTTTCAGACAAAGCATTCAAATGTGCGAAACAAAACAAGAGTCTATTGGGCAGTTGTTTCAGGTGTGCATTAACCTATTAAATGATATTCAATATAATATCCTCAGGGCAATTCGCAGGTGATTAAAGATGTGAAGGCATAGATGCAGCTGTTATAATCAATGTACTCACGATAGCATTTCTGAGACGATAGCATTTCTGAGACATTTAAAACTATATAATTAATTAATCTTAAGTGAAGATATGATGGTTAAGAGAGGAAACAAGTCATGTTTAAAAATGGTTTCAATTTCAATTACCCATTTCCTCCTTAGGAAAAATAAAATGTCCTTGTGTCAAATACATAACAGCCAACTAAAACAGCCTACTTCCCCAGTACCTCTCCCAAGTCCATGAGTGTGTTCGTAATGTATGCCTTTGAAACATGGTTGCCACAAATAAATAAATAATCAGAACATTATGCTGGAAGATGGAAGATAAATAAAAATCTAATCTAAATGATCTCTCACACAGAGCTAAGTCTCTACTAATACTTTTGTTCAGCACTGGATGTCAAGGCTGGGGAACTGTGAAAGTGGTCCCATAGTCCAAGGACATGGGTTAGGTCAATTAGTGTCTCTAGTATGAGTGTGAGTGTGTTTGTGTGTGTCTGTGTACCTGTGTACGCATGTGCCTTGCGATAGATTTGATTGAGACCATGCACCCTGAATTGTCAGTTGAAATTTTAAGAATTATAATTATCAATAATAATAATAATAATAATAATAATAATAATAATAAATGTATGTGTGGGGTTCCTTAGAGTGCTTTGGTTCCCTCCCACATTCCAAAGGCAAGACTTAGGTCAATTAATGTCTCTAAAGAGACCCAGTGTGAGTGTGTGTATGTATCTTGTAACGAATTGGCACCCTGTTTAGATTTTGTTCCCACCTTGTGCTGCTGGTTAGATCCCAGCTCCCTGGCATTTTGAAGTGGATTAAGTTGGTATGAAAATGAATGAATGAATGAATAAAGTTCATCAGCTAGATGTTCATCTACAGTAGTGCTTGAAAGTTTGTGAACCCTTCAGAATTTTCTATATAAAACATCATCAGATTTTCACACAAGTCCTAAAAGTAGATAAAGACAACCCAGATAAACAAACGAGACAAAAATATTATATTTGGTCATTTATTTATTGAGAAAAATTATTTTAGTGAGTGTTAAAAGTATGTGAACCTTTGCTTTCAGTATCTGGTGTGACCCCCCTCTGAAGAAATAACTGCAACTAAACGTTTCAGGTAACTGTTGATCAGTCCTGCACACTGGCTTGGAGGAATTTTAGCCCATTCCTCCGTACAGAACAGCTCTAGCTCTGGGATGTTGGTGGGTTTCCTCACATTAACTGCTCACTTCAGATCCTTCCACATTTCGATTGGAATAAGGTCAGGACTTTGAATTGGCCATTCCAAACATTAGCTTTATTCTTCTTTAATCAATCTTTGGTAGAAAGACTTGCTTAGGGTCATTGTCTTGCTGCATGACCCACCTTCTCTTGAGATTCAGTTCATGGACAGATGTCCTGACATTGTCCTTTAGAATTCTCTGATATAATTCAGAATTCATTGTTTCATCAATGATGGCAAGCCATATTGGCCCAGATGTGGCAAAACAGGCTCAAACCATGATGCTACCACAACCATGTTTCACAGATGGGATAAGGTTCTTATGCTGAATGCAGTGTTTTCCTTTCGCCAAAAATAAGGCTTTTCTTTTATACCAAAAAGTTCTATTTTGGTCTCATCCACCCACAAAAAATTCTTCCAATAACCTTCTGGCTTGTCCACAAGATCTTTAGCAAACTGCAGACGAGCAGCAATGTTCTTTTCGGAGAGCAGTGGCTTTCTGCTTGCAACCCTGCCATGCACACAATTGTTGTTCAGTGTTCTTCTGATGGTGGACTCATGAACATTAACATTAGCCAATCTGAGAGAGGCGTTCAGTTGCTTAGAAATTACCCTGGGGTCATTTGTGACCTTTGCGATCTTTAGAGATAGTGTTGTAACCTTTTCCAGCCTGATGAGCATCAACAACTCTTTTTTCTGAGGTCCTCAGAAATCTCCTTTGTTTGTGCCATGATACACTACCACAAACATGTGTTGTGAAGAGCAGACTTTGATAGATCCCTGTTCTTTAAATAAAACAGGGTGCCCACTCACACCTGATTGTCATTCCACTGATTGAAAACACCTGACTCTAATTTCACCTTCAAATTAACCCTCTAATCCTAGAGGTTCACATACTTTTGCCACTCACTAATATGTAATATTGGATAATTGTCCACAATAAATAAATGACCAAATATAATATTTTTGTCTCATTTGTTTAACTGGGTTCTCTTGATCTATTTTTAGGACTTGTGTGAAAGTCTGATGATGTTTTAGGTCATATTTATGCAGAAATATAGCAATTCTAAAGGGTTCACAAACTTCCAAGCACCACTGTAGTCACAGCAGCACTTCCACAATTCTCTTGCCATTCTCCATCACTGTCACTGTGGAGATAGGAAAACGTTTGGGCACATAGTTGCCCTTATTTGCCCTGTGCTCTCTGAAGCACTTAACCAACCAACTAAAACTTTGTAACCCTGCTTGGATGAAAATATTAGCAGAACTAGTCCTGAGTATGTGACCACATATCAAGATTGCATCATAAAATATATTCTTCTATGATAATTCAGTATGCAAATACAAGTCACTCAACAAAACTGAGTGTGTTTAGAGTTTGCACATTCATAGTGTCTGGATGTCTTGATGAAAGTAGAAGTGGGCATTGTTCTTGCTGTCTAATGTAATTTTAGTGAAACTGTCAGTTAAGGCTGATCAAGTGTGTTGTAAAAATCCCTACTCAAAATTATTACATTTCCAAACATGCATAAGGTAAAATGGTACTGACCTTTATGTGACTAATGAAATGCAGAAATAGCTGAATCCATGAAAACAGAGAAGTGCACATAACCCAGTGCATGTGTGTAGCTAGTATAATCAAAAAGGACAACGTGTGGGGACACTGCAGGATCTAAAATGTGTATTGTGACATTAAATAGGCAGAATATGTGCGTATTGTAGAAAGAAAGCAGTGGTGTCTTCTCTTGATATTCCCACTCCTCTGAGAACAGCAGCAATAACATATTGAAGTGTTTATATATTTACTGCAGTCTAGAGACACACTGATGCATTTATACATGTGTACAAATAATAGGTTTTGCTACAGTTCATGAATGATGTGATAAAATACAAGGATGACTCTTTGGAAAACAATTCAGGTGATGCAGGAACATAAATTAGAATTAGTCATGTTTGTTTTATACTGCCATGATACATTAAGAACTTCACTGTGAACAGCAAGGGATGTGTTTCAAGTTTGTGCATGATGTCTGCTTTAGACAGGGAATAGGTGGGAAGGCAAAATGGAACTTAATGTCTAATGCGCTGCTGATTAGTTGGGCCTATATAGGTACATTTAATTATGTGTTGTTGTTATGTAATAGTTGATATAGCAGTACTAATTGGTATTGTGCCAGGGCCATATCAACTTCGAAAATAATTCTGGCAAAAAGAACAATTATTAAAATAATATTTTAACACTGTAACGAACCACTCGAAAAGGAAAGCGGAAGCAGGTGCAGGTCAGTATTTAATATCAGAAACAAATACAGCTAAAAAAAGTACAAACAAAAACTCAGCTTAACAAACAAATGAGGCATCCAGTGAAACACAAAAAAGGGAGAGCGCTGGAATGCTTGAGTGAACCGCAAAACAAACTCGGCGAACGCAGAGTAAAATAGGTGGAAGTCCACAATGGATGGTAAGCAAAACTTATAATAATCCACAACGTTCAGAGGAACAAAACAGGGGTAATTCACATGACACGAGTGTCCAGAACCAGAACATATGTGGAACAAGCTTGGCGAACGTGGCGCAAAACAGGCAGAAGATCACAAAGGATGGTAAGCATAACCTGAAACAATCCACAACATTCAGAGGAACATAACAGGGGTAATTCACACTGCACAAATGTCAAGAACCGGGACGTATGCCACACGATGTGAAAAACAACCGAAAACAAAGTAGCTCATAACGCTTGGTCTGTGCCGAGACAACACCTGGCAACAAGAGTCTCACTCAACTGCGCTTATATAGCTGTGTCCTCCAGCTGTTGCCAATAACCAGTCCAGTCCAGTCCAGAGGGCGATGTAGTTCAATTTGCCCACAACGTAGGTATATGAGGGGAATCCAGGATTCGGCAGCGGGGCATGGCATATCCTTCCCCCCTGGACTGGCTCTGGAACAGACGTCTTCTGGATGAGCTCAGGAACAGACATCTTCTGGACTAGCTCACAAGCAGACAACTTCTGAATGAGCTCGTGAACAGATGTCTTCTGGATAGGTACTGGAATGAGCATCCTCGGGATTGGCACTGGAATAGCCATCCTCGGGATTGGCACCAGAACGAACCTCCTCTGAACGGTCTCTGGAACAGGCGTCCTCTGGACGATCTTTGGGACGGGCGTCCAATGAATCATAAAATGTATTCTCCTATCATGATTCAGTATGCAAATACAAGTCACTCAACATCAAAGATTGAGTGTGTTTAGAGTTTGCACGTTTATGTACTGCTCAAAAAAATAAAGGGAACACTTAAACAACACAATATAACTCCAAGTGTTCCCTTTATTTTTTTTGAGCAGTGTAGTATCTGGATGTCTATAATGGGCTAGCCTGCTGTGGAAGCCAAAAAGTGTCAGAGATGAGCTATTCAGGAATGTGTTGCTCTCTAACCCACATCTTCCTGACACCCAGCACCGAGCCACAATCATTTTGATTTTACGTTGTTATCACTGTCACACACACACACACACACACACACACACACACACACACACACACACACACACACACACACACACAATTACACTCACAAACAGGTGTTTGGAATGTGTAAGGGGAATGGAGTACCTGAACAAAACCCACACAGACACACGATGATCATTACATACAGGACATAGCCAGGCCTAAACTTGAACCTGTGCTTTGTTCATAATAAAACAATTTGAACTCAAGGTTACTTTGAACATTTGGGGAGCCTGCATTGCTGACCTGTTTATTTAGTACCCAAACACTAAAGACATTGCACTGTAAAAGCACAGTTGCAATCTGACTGTATTGTAATTAACAGCAGCATAGTTCTCTGTTTATTTATTAACAGTGTAGTCATGCTGAGAAAGCAGGTTGAATAATGTATGCTTGGGGCAGATATCCAATAACTATTTGTCACTTTATGATATGCAAATGACCACAGGGACTGAAATCATGTGAATAATGAATGTAGCGAGTTATGGTACAGTTGTGCTTAAAAGTTTGTGAACCCTTTAGAATTTTCTATATTTCTGCATAAATATGACCTACCACATCATCAGATCCTAAAAATAGATAAAGAGAGCCCAGATAAACAAATGAGACAAAAATATTATATTTGGTCATTTATTTATTGTGAAAAATGATGCAATATTACATATTAGTGAGTGGCAAAAGTATGTGAACCTCTAGTATTAGGAGTTAATTTGAAGGTGAAATTAGAATCAGGTGTTTTCAATCAGTGGGATGACAATCAGGTGTGAGTGGGCACTTTGTTTTATTTAAAGAACAGGGATCTATCAAAGGCTGCTCTCCACAACACATGTTTGTGGAAGTGTGTCATGGCATGAACAAAGGAGATTTCTGAGGACATCAGAAAAAGAGTTGTTTATGCTCATCAGGCTGAAAAAGACAAAACCATCTCTAAAGAGTTTGGACTCCACTAATCCACAGTCAGACAGATTGTGTACAAATGGAGAAAATTCAAGACCATTGTTACCCTCCCCAGGAGTGGTCGACAAACAAAGATCACTCCAAGAGCAAGGACTGTGATAGTTGGCGAGGTCACACAGGACCCCAGGGTAACGTCTGAGCAACTGAAGGCCTTTCTCACATTGGCTAATGTTAATGTTCATGAGTCCACCATCAGAAGAACACTGAACAACAATTGTGTGCATGGCAGGGTTGCAAGGAGAAAGCCACTGCTCTCCTAAAAGAACATTGCTGCTCGTCTGCAGTTTGCCAAAGATCATGTGGACAAGCCAGAAGGCTATTGGAAGACTATTTTGTGGATGGATGAGAACATAATAGAACTTTTTGGTTTAACATAAAAGCATTATGTTTGGAGAAAGGAAAACACTGCATTCCAGCATAAGAACCTTATCCCATCTGTGAAACATGGTTGTGGTAGCATCATGGTTTGAGCCTGTTTTGCCACATCTGGGCCAATATGGCTTGCCATCATTGATGGAACAATGAATTCTGAATTATATCAGAGAAATCTAAAAGAAAATGTCAGGACATCTGTCCATGAACTGAATCTCAAGAGAAGGTGGGTCATGCAGCAAGACAACGACCCTAAGCACACAAGTCGTTCTACCAAAGAAAGGTTAAAGAAGAATAAAGTTAATGTTTTGGAATGGCCAAGTTAAAGTCCTGATCTTAATCCATTCGAAATGTTGTTGAAGGACCTGAAGTGAGCAGTTAATGTGAAAAAACCCACCAACATCCCAGAGTTGAAATTGTTTTGTACGGAGCAATGGGATAAAATTCCTCCAATCCGGTGTGCAGGACTGATCAACAGTTACAGGAAGCATTTAGTTGCAGTTATTGCTGCACAGGGGGGTCACACCAGATACTGAAAGCAAAGGTTCACATACTTTTGCCACTCACTAATATGTAATATTGAATATTTTTTCTCAATAAATAAGCCAAGTATAATATTTTGTCTCATTTGTTTATCTGAGTTCTCTTTATCTACTTTTAGGACTTGTGTGAAAATCTGATGATGTTTTAGGTCATATTTATGCAGAAATCTAGAAAATTCTGAAGGGTTCACAAACTTTCAAGCACGAACCTATGACCTCTAAATCAATTCAGTTTCAATAAGAAAATGGGGAACGAAGAAAAAAAAAGTCTCTTTAATCCAGTTTCTATCTGATATCGTGAGATCCTGTAGTCAGTCAGTGATCATCAGCAAAGCTCAAAGCAGCAGGCAAAATTAAAATGAATGGAATGTTTTATTGACTAAGAAGTACTAACATCACATTAATGACTAGATGAATGGATGAAAATGCACCAGTAGATATAAGACATGCATGGGAATGTATATGTGTATAAGTATGTAGGCTGTAAAAGGGACAAATTAATGGTATGATAGAAAATAGTTTAATTTTAGGATTAACTAATAGGGCTACGAGGTATCTGAAGTATGAGGTGTTTCTTTTGTGATACGTAACATGATATATTAGCAAGTTTAATTTTTAAGGATAAATGCCCACTTTTACATGTTTCACTAAGCTACTTTCAGCATAATTACTAGATATTGGTTGTAATCCATAAAATAAATTTAGCATACCAAATGTTAAAGAAATAGAAGCTGAACATTCTTTGTAATACTTCCCGAAGTTTGTAATTTCCCGAAGTTTAGACTCATTGGAATGAATCATCAATGGGATCATCAGAATTTGGGAATTTTCAAGTCATGCAGTGAATATTTTGTCGTTTATTAGTTTTATTTAAAGTTGTATCAGTATCATTGGCAATATTCATGACACATACAAGGTTATATCAAAACACTTATCATGGGCCAATTTAGAGTGACCAATCAACCCAGTAGGATGTGGGAGGAAGCAAACCCAAGGGGAAAACAAAGTCCATGCAGGTGGAGACTGGAGTCAGGATCAAACCGGGATCTTGGAGCGCTGAGGCCATGCGCCCCTTATGCAGTGAAAAGAAGATAATAAAACAAAACATATAAATAACTTGCTCCTATTAAATGCTTTTTTGACTTTGCAATTACCTTATCCAAGAGTGGATGAATTCCTGGTCTCCCATATGGTCACCCAGTGGGTCACCCAAACCCAATCTAGTTATTGGAATGACACAGCAGGCAGCACTGGTTGCAGAGCAGAGCTGGAATATCTTAGATGGTAGTCTGGATACCTGTCATCCATTACTAAATCTCTGGCATTATCTTTTCACCTTAACACCAACATTACTTGTTGATGTTACTGGATGCTATTTTCCTAAGTCTGACTGTAGTTTGAATTCACAGAGCTAGGAGAAACATGCTTTAGAAATTATCTTCAGCATAGCCACTCATTTTTTTAACATCAACACAATACATTTCCAGGAGAACGTTTTCAGACTAAATGCCTGCAAAAATCAATAAAGCTGCAAATTGAAATTTACTATTCATTCCCTTGATGGGACTTGCATGAAATGGTGGACAGTCAATGTAAATGAAACAGTGCAGCTGCATCTCCAGATCTTTATTTCTGTCTTTGAAAAAATAATACTTTATGAATTGGATTCATTTTACTTATAATAATGGGTTCAAAGTGTAAATACTTTGTATGGTCTTTTTCTTTTGGATAATTGGATACATATACATAACAGGGTATTACATAATCTGGACCTGCCTTTATTTATGGAGTATTTCTGTGTTTCATCTTTCAGAAAAGAGCTTTAAGGGCTCCTGTGTAGCAGCTTAGAGGGCTAAGATGCTACACTTGTCCACGGCAAAATATCAGGGCTTGACTGTGATTGACTGTGCCAAGGGGAGAAACCCAGCATGTGGGAGATTGTGGCAGCCAGCTGCATACATGTTTGTCAGGAGCATGTCAGGAGACTTTAGATGGCAGGAGGAGGAGGAAGAATCAAGCTTCAAGGCTGGGCGTGATGAAACAGCTCTTTCCTCAAGCAGAAACCTTTTTATTTAGCACTCAAATGTTTTCCACAGGAATTTTGAAAGGCAGATGGCTGCAAGAGTGGGTTTTAATGCACTACATCTACGTTTAATGTATTATTTGGCCATGTAGTCCCTCTATTTATAATGTTAGTTTTAACATATTAAATTAGTTTATCAGATGCTCTGCATATTTTGTTCAGTATAGATTGTCTTTATTTGGTTCTTTGTAGCCTATCAAATCTAGGTTTAGTCAAGATTAGGTCATGCAATGAACAAATGTTGTTGCATCAGTTGTGGATATATATGAACATATGGATACTAGACATTCTTGGCATAATTAAAAACATTATTTAATAACAGGTGTTCAACTGCATATTTGCAGCACCAGTGGCTCAGTCGAAAGAGCCATGTCATGGCGGCTGCGGATCCGCCTCTGCTCCAGCAGAGGTGTCCGTCGCCAGAGTTCTAGGAGGTCGTTTCCGGTTAGCTGCGATGTTTAGCGATAAATAGCACAGCATGGATCTAGTTGGCGAGAAGGTTCGTTTCTGAGCGTTTATACTTTGTACGATAGTTTTCTTGATACTGATCTCTGGCTTGGCTTTACAGTTTCTGGTTTTTGAATATCCCTCGGCTTCGTTTGAAAGTGTATTTTCGGATTACCTGGCTTCTGACCTTTGGACTGTTTTTTGACTTCGCCTGTACGTGAATAAACGTGCACCTGTTTCCACCTTTCGTGTTGGGAGTTCATGACAGAAAACCTCGCCTATATGGAAGCAGCAGGTTTTTCTGATTGACTGGCTCAACAAGAGCAGATGAACCGACTGCCATGCTTGACAACGCTGCCCCAGCCTCTGCTGAAGTTCCACCAACGCTCTCCGGGCCGACTGGTGCGCCCTCAGCATTACACGTGGCTCTCCCAGAAAGGTATCATGGCTCTTTGGATTCCTGTAAAGAGTTCCTGATGCAATGTAGTATCTACATTGAACACCACCCGGAACAATAAGATTCACTTTGTGGTCTCCTTACTCACCGGGAGAGCTAAGCAGTGGGCCACAGCATTGTGGTCTCAGAATAGCGAGGTACTCAAATCTGAAGCCCAGTTCTATTCGTTATTCAGGGAGGTTTTCGACCACCCTTCAGCTGGACGTGATGTGGACTCTCGCTTAATTAATATCCGTCAGGGAAGACGCCGGGCAGCGGACTACGCATTAGAATTTCGTACTCAAGCTGCGGGTAGTGGGTGGAACTCACTGGCACTGTTGGCTATGTTCAAGAATGGACTACGCCCTGAACTCCAGGCCAAACTCGCTGTCCAGGGAGCCACTTTGAACCTGGAGGAGTACATTTGCCACGCGATAGTATTAGCCAATTTGCTCCGGGCGGGTCGAGAGGTCCAGTCTGGGGTGAGCGACAGATATTCCACAGACCCACCCAAACTAGGACCTGAGCCCATGGAACTGGGCAGGACCCACTTATCTGAGCAGGAGCATCGGCAAAGGTCTGAGGGGAGACTTTGTTTCTACTGCGGAGAGGCGGGACATCGATGTGCCACTTGTCCCGAGAGACCCGACTCCTTCGTGTCAGTGGAGGTGTGTGCTATGGTGTCTCCTGACATTAATGTTAAGGCTCAAAATACTTAACAGCACTCATCAACTTGGGTGCGGCAGGGAACTTCATCGACCAGAAGGTGGAAGAAAGACACCAAATCCCCCTAACCAGCCTCACCACGCCCCTGATTCTCAAGGCGGTAGATGGGAGAACCCTGGGGAATAGCTCTGTGATGGAGCAGACCGCCAAACTCACCCTGCGCACAGGACCATTACATGAGGAGAGCATCTCCCTGTTGGTAATCTCGGCTCCACGACACGAACACGCAAACTGCCTAACCTTGCCTCTTCGAGCTACTCAGGTGGAGAGTCCCGATGTTATGCCGACCTTAAGGAGGTGTTCGCCACAGACTCAGCCTGTGACCTTCCTCCCCATCGACCTGGTGACTGCACCTATAATCTCATCGGAATCCGGGAGGGCGACGAGTGGGAGACGGCCTTCATCACCACTCAAGGACATTACGAGTATACGGTGATGCCCTATGGGCTAGCCATCGCCCCGTCAGTGTTCCAGGCCTTCATAAACAAGGTACTGAGGGACATGATCGACCGGTGGGTAACTGTTTACATTGATGACATTTTAATCTACTCCAAGAATGTGGAGGACCATGTAAGCACGTGAGACAAGTGTTGACTCACCTTAAGGCCCATAAGTCGTATGTCAAAGCTGAGAAATGTGAGTTTCATGTCGATTCAGTTGCCTTTCTAGGTTACGTGATTAATCGGGATGGAGTACGTATGGAAGGGGATAAGGTGAGCACGGTAGTAGATTGGCCACGACCCTCCTCTATCAAGGAGTTGCAGAGGTTCCACGGGTTTGCCAACTTTTATCGCAGATTCATTCGGGGTTTTAGCAGCGTGGTGGTGCCCTTGACATCTCTACTAAAGGGGAACCAGAGGGTGCTCAGGTGGTCTGACGAGGCGGAAGAAGCATTTAACGCTCTCAAGAAGAGGTTCATCACCGCCCCGATCCTTAAGTTGCCTGACCCAGAACACCCTTTTGTGTAGGAGGTGGATGCGTCCTCCACCGGGGTTGGAGCCGTTCTGTTTCAGAGATTCGGTACTCCTTCCAAACTATATCCGTGTGCCTTCTTTTCCCGAAAGCTCAACTCGGCAAAGCGTAATTATAATGTTGGGGATTGGGAGTTACTAGCTATTACGTTAGCTCTTGAGGCATGGGGGCATTGGGTAGAGGGGGCGAAATATCCGTTCTTGGTGTTAACTGATCATAAGATCCTAGAGTACTTAAACTGCTAAGCGGCTTAACCCAAGACAGGCGAGATGGGCACTATTCTTCATGAGGTTTGATTTCACTGTCTCCTATTGCGCAGGCAGCAAGAATGGGAAGGCGGATGCTCTATCCCGCATGTGGGAGACAGAGAAGGAGGAAGATCCTCCTACTACCATCCTCAGACAAAAGTGCTGGGTGAGACCCATTGACTGGGAGGTCATGGACCAGATCCGGGATGGACAGGTGAACGAACCTCCTCCCACTAATTGTCCACCTGGATGTGAATTCGTGCCTCACCATTTATGGCACCAGTTACTTGAGACAATTCATTGGTCTCAAGCTCTGCTCATCCTGGAGCTGGTTAAGAACAGGTTCTGGTGGGAGGGTCTAGATCAGGAGGTCCACAAATGGGTCGGAGCGTGTGCCACGTGCGCTCAGTCCAAGACTCCACACCAATTGCCTGCGGGTCTGCTAGAACCCTTGGCCATTCCCCAGCGTCCCTGGTCCCACCTATTGGTGGACTTTATTACAGACTTACCGCCTTCCCAAGGTAAGAGCGTTATTATGGTCATTGTGGACCGCTTTTCTAAGGCATGTCGGTTGGTGCCTCTCGCCAAACTCCCCACGGCATTGGAGATGGCGGAATGTCTGATGCAGTACATGTTCAGACTCTTCGGTCTCCCAGAGGAGATCGTGTCTGACAGAGGGCCACAGTTTACCTCGCATGTTTGGAGAAAGTTTTGCAAGCTACTGGGCATCAGGTTACAACCCTCAATCCAATGGTCAGACAGAACGATTGAACCAGGAGGTGGGGAGGTATCTACGATTGTACTGCTCTCGGTCCAGCACGAGTGGGCACGCTATATTCCCTGGGTTGAGTATGCACAGAACTCCCTGAGGAGTTATTTTACTGGCCTAACACCATTTCAGTGTATCCTAGGTTGTCAACCCCCGTTGTTTCCCTGGTCTGGTGAGCCGTCTCACGTCCCTGCATTCGATGACTGGATGAAGTGAACAGACCTAGGAGGAGGCCCACGTCCGGTTACAAAGAGCCATCCGTAGGCAGAGCCTGCAGGCCAACCGGCATACACGGGATGTGGAGGCATTTTGGCCTGGGCAAAAGGATTGGTTATCAACTAGGTATTTAAAGCTAAAATTACCCAGCAGAAAGTTAAGTCCCAGGTATGTGGGACCCTTTAAGTACTAAAGTACTGAAACAGGTCAACCCGGTAACCTGTCGATTAGAATTACCTGCATCATACCGTATCTCGCACACATTTCACGTGTCCCTACTAAAGCCGGTCAGATCTTCTTCCTCCCAGGGTCAACCAGAGGTAACAGAACCCCCTCCTCCGCTGGACGTGGAGGGCTTTCTTGCTTACAGCGTAAGAACGCTGCTGGACTCCAGGCACCGGGCAGGACGCATTCAGTACCTTGTGGACTGGGAGGGGTATGGCCCCGAGGAACTTGACCCTTCTGGACCTTTCCCTAATTGCAGAGTTCCACCAGGCTTTCCCGAACCGCCCCTCTCCCAGACCCAGGGGTCACCCAAGAAGAAGAGGGGCACGGTCAGCAGGAGCGGGGGGAGTTTATGTAATGGCGGTTTATGTCATCCGCTCCAGCAGAGGTCTCTGTCGCCGGAGTTCTAGGACGTCGTTTCCGGTTAGCCGCCATGTTTAGCGATAAATAGTGCAGCATGGATCAAGTCAGCGCAAGGTTTCGTCCCTTATTACGGTTTGTTTCTGAGCGTTTATACTTTGTACGATAGTTTTCTTGGTACTGATCTCTGGCTTGGCTTTACGGTTTCTGGTTTTTGAATATCCCTCGGCTTCATTTGAAAGTGTATTTTCGGATTACCTGGCTTCTGACCTTTGGACTGTTTTCTGACTTCGCCTGTACGTGAATAAACCTGCACCTGTTTCAACCATTCGTGTTGGGAGTTCGTGAGCAGCTGCTGCCTGACTCTACTTTTGCTTTACTAGATTCCACATTTGTTGGCTGGAAACAAGTTGTTTAGAGTCAGATTTGTTCCCAGAAGATCAAAATGAAGTCAGTGTTTTGTAACAGCAAAGTAACTGTACATTTACTTGAAGAAGGTCTTTGAGTAGTCATCAGCACTGAATAGTTGACACATCAATGCAGTGAGAAATATCCTACAGCTTGTCCCATGAGTCCAGCATCATAGAAAAAATATAAAAGGTAAAATAAAAGATTTAATTTAAAGAGATTGTACAAAATGTCTTCATTCTTAATAAACAACATAAGCAACCAATCAACAAATGCATATTTTTTTGTACTTTCAATGTCTGATTAAACAACTGTATTATAGGCTGCATAAGCTGTTAAATTTTGTATTAGCATCTCTTGTACTGTGACTTAGTTTAGAGGGGAAAAGTGAAATTCAACAATTCACTTACTGCAAAGCCATTCCAAGTAGTTGTCGTGTTGCTATGATGCTAATAATATGATAAGCACTGTCTGTACTGCCACAGCCTATTAAAACATCATTTCTGCCTGCACCCCTGCCCCCCACTGCTCTTACTATGTTAACAGCACAGCACCAACAAGTGATATCATGCAGAGCATCACAGAAGCAGAGACAAGATGGGATCACAGTGGGGGTTTTGTCCTGATCAGAGGAAACACAAAGCCTCAAGCCTCAACCAGACCGGTTTAACAATAGCACAACTGAAATTTCTCACAAGCCAACACACCTACTTTATGGTTGAAAACCCAACACTGGTTGACAAAATGCACAGGACAGGATAAAGTTCAAAACAGAGGTTTATTTAGCAAAACTCTGATAAAAGAGGAAGGAGAGTGAGAGAAAAAACCCAGACGGAAGCAGTGGCAGCCAGGTGATGGGCAACAGGGCAGGTTTCAAAGCAGGTCTGCGCCAGGAACAAAGAGATTTACAGAAAAAACAGATACAGGTACTGGCAGGCAGCTGGTGAAGAACTCGATGGAAGCTCCATCGAGGAAACAGAGTCAGTGCATATGTCCTGCCTGTGAAGGGGCTCAAGGAATTCTCCACACAGGTGCATAAATCTGGCAGTGCCACACTGAAAGCGTAAGCTCCCAAAACACAAGTCAGTCTGCGTTCTCAGCACAATGCACCAACACATACAAAACGCCAAGGAGCACAAAAAGAAACCAAACACAGCAACAACCATATAAAGGTATGCATATACAGTGGTGTGAAATAATGTTTGCCCCCTTCCTGATTTCCTGTTTTTTAGCATGTTTGTCACACTTAAGTGTTTTGGAACATCAAACCAATTTAAATATTAGTCAAAGACAGCACAAGTACAGTGGAGCAAAAAAGTATTTAGTCAGCCACTGATTGTGCAAGTTCTCCTACTTAGAAAGATGAGAGAGGTCTGTAATTTTCATCATAGGTACACTTCAACTATGTGAGACAAAATTAGAAAAAAAATCCAGGAATCACACTGTAGGATTTTTTAAATAATTTAATTGTACATTATGGTGGAAAATAAGTATACTGCTCTAAAAAGTAAAGGAAACACTTAAACAGCACAATGTAACTCCAAGTGTTCCCTTTATTTTTTAGCAGTATATTTAGTCAATAACAAAAGTTCAACTCAATACTTTGTAACATAACCTTTGTTGGCAATGACAGAGGTCAAACGTTTCCTGTAAGTCTTATGGTTTGCACACACTGTAGCTGGTATTTTGGCCCATTCCTCCATGCAAATCTCCTCTAGAGCAGTGATGATTTGGGTCTTTCGCTAGCCAACATGGACTTTCAACTCCCTCCACAAATTTTCTATGGGTCTGAGGTCTGGAGACTGGCTAGGCCACTCCAAGAACTTGAAATGCTATTTACAGAATCACTCCTTTGTTGCCCAAGTGATGTGTTTGGGATCATTGTCATGCTGGAAGACCCAGCCATGTTCCATCTTCAGTGCTCTCACTGATGGAAGGAGGTTTTGGCTTAAAATCTCAGAATACATTGGCCCCGTTCATTCTTCCCTTAACACATATCAGTCGCCCTGTCCCCTTTTCAGAAAAAACAGCCCCAAGGTATGATGTTTCAACCCACATGCTTCACAGTAGGTATGGTGTTCTTGGGATGAAACAGCATTCTTCTTCCTCCAAACATGACGAGATGAGTTTTTACCAAAAAGTTCTATTTTGGTTCCATCTTACCACACGATATTCTCCTAATCCTCTTCTGGATCATCCTTATGCTCTCTGGCAAACTTCAGACGGAACTGGATATGTACTGGCTTAAGCAGCCTGGCACTGCAGACGGTAGTGTGTTACTGATGGTTGCCTTTGTTGCTTTGGTCGCAGCTCTCTGCAGGTCATTCATCAGGTCCTTCCGTTTAGTTCTGGGACTTTTTGCTCAACGTTCTCATGATCATATTCACGGGATGGGGCCCCAGACCGAGGAAGATTACTAATGGACTTGTATGTCTTCCATTTTCTTACAATTGCTCCAACAGTGGAGTCTGACTGTTTGAGGCTGTGAACAGGTGTCTTTTAAACAGATAACAAGGACAAAGAGGTGACATTCATAGAGGTAACGATGGAGGACAGAAGAGAAGAGCTTCTTAAAGAAGAAGTTACAGGTCTGTGAGAGCCAGAAGTCTTGCTTGTTTGTGGGTGACCAAATACTTATTTTCCACCATGATTTACAATTAAATTCTTTAAAAATCCTGCAATGTGATTTCTGGATTTTTTTCTCATTTTGTCTCTCATAGATGAAGTGTACCTATGATGAAAATTACAGACCTCTCTCATCTTTCTAAGTAGGAGAACTTGCACTATCAGTGGCTGACTAAGTACTTTTTTGCCCCACTGTAAACACAAAACGAAAGTGTTTATTATTAACAGAGAAAAAAAATCTAAACCTTCATTTAAATTACTATAAATCTAAGGAAAAACCTATAAATCTAAACGGACATCCTAAACTTACAAAAACTGCATTTTGTGTTTACTTGTGCTGTCTTTTACTAATATTTAAATTGGTTTGATGTGCCAAAACACTAAGTGTGACAAACATGCAAAAAATATAAAATCAGGAAGGGGGTAAACACTTTTCCACACCACTGTACTTTAGGAACACACAGCTGACCAGTTGCAGTGTACAACGTTTGATTTTGCAGCAATGAATGCACACACACATTTACATTTACATCATTTAGCAAACGTCCTTATCCAGAGCAACTTACAATTGATGAAACCCAAGCAAATTTGGGTTAAGGTCCTTGCCCAACAGTGGCAGCTTGGCAGAGGTGGGATTTGAACCCTGGACTCTGGATGACTTGTGTGCTTAGGATCGTTGTCTTGCTGCATGACCTACCTGCTCTTGAGGTTCAGTTCATGGACAGGTGTCCTGAATTTTCTTTTAGAATTCTCTGATATAATTCAGAATTCATTGTTCCATCAAAGATGACAAGCCATCCTGGCCCAAATGCTGCAAAACAGGCCCTAACCATGACACTACCATTACCATGTTTCACAGATGGGATAAGGTTCTTATGCTGGAATGTAGTGTTTTCCTTTCTCCAAACATAACACTTTTCTTTCAAACCAAAAACTTCTATTTTGGTCTCATCCACTCACAAAACATTCTTCCAATAGCCTTCTGGCTTGTCCACATGATCTTTAGCAAACTGCAGACAAGCAGCAATATTCTTTTTGCAGAGCAGTGGTTGTCTCCTTGCAACCTTGCCATGCACACCATTGTTGTTCAGTGTTCTTCTGATGGTGGACTCATGAACAAACATTCAAGCACCACTGTAAATTGGAACAAATACAACAGTTTAACACATATATTATACAGGTATATATTTTTGTTCCCGCATTACCATCATTGGGCCTCATTCATGAAACCAGGTCTCATTCATGAAACCTTCGTAAAAAGATGAAAAAAACTCTCACAAAATGTGAGTAAATTATGTGTAAATTGAAAACTATCCGCCAGATTCATGAATGCTGTGTAACACCAGATTTATTAGTAGAACATTCATATGTTAATGAACACCAGTCATTCAGAAATGGGTCGCATGTGCATGGTCCCTTATAATTAGCATACATGAAGCATAAATGAAGACCATACAACGAAGACTTCGGACTGAGGAACAAAGCAAAAATCCTCAGAAAAAGCAAAGAAAAAACTATTCTGATGCGGAAGTCAATGTTTTATTGAACAAGGTGCATTCAAATTGACACCTTTTATTTTCGAGAGTCCACCGTGGAATTTTCGGAACCTAAAGCAGATTGGCAGCAAATTACATGTACGATTTCCCAGAACAGTTCAGGATTTGATTGGACATTGACTGAGACAATTGTTTGAGACATTTGCATGCATATTTATAATATTATAAATAATAACAAAATGCATTTCTCATGTTAAAAAGGGGTGATAAAAATGTCAGAAAGACAATACTAAGTTTTGATCATTATTTTGCTATTTACTGATAAAATGAAGCGTGCAGTACTAGTTATTTTCGTTTCATGTGAGGATATGCTACTCCCAAGTCAACACAGACCTACTCTGTACAGTGTACTCTGTAATAACATTTTGGGACTACAAAGATTTTCATGAATCCAGACATTTACGAAAAAGCTGTTTTATGAATGATTTACGTGCAAATTTGTTCTCCACGCGTTTCATGAATGAGGCCTATTGTGTGTACTATTGCGTGTACATATATAGATAAATTCAGGATTAATTCGATTTGATATAAGTTTCAATTATTATGTATGGCACCTTACATTTTCAAAACTCATATGCATATGTCACACAACCTGTAGCGTAATAGCTGGATTACAGTTCTTCAACTCTTTATACCCTCTGTTCAAACGGTTGTCAAGCCATAAAACTTTGTGACTCTTAGGAATGTAAAAAGGCCCAACATCTGGACAAGACTCTGGCTTAACAGGTCAGATAAACAACCTTTTTTCTCAAAACAACAGAAGAAACTTAGGACATGGCCAAGCCCAGATAACCTGTGCATCTCGCCATCATAAAATAAACCAATGTGTAGTTTTAAAAGGATTTCTGACAAGTCCACCTTTCTCCAAAGGAAAGCAAACATGCATCCACCTCGGTTAATTTTACAACCCTTTTTCACAGTCGGCCTGGCGCCAGAAAGACAGATAACACATGATATTTGCTTCATTATAAGTCCAAACACACCCATATGTACTTAGCTATTTCATACAAAATGTGATCAGGGATATTTTTCATACTCTCATATATATATATATATATATATATATATATATATATATATATATATGAGAGTATATACCATACTATTCACGTTCAACGTAATTTGTTTATATATTTGGTCAATGTTTTAGTATAGTGACTGTTCTATACGTAATATGGTCCAGTTTTGCTATACTAATGGTTATGATTAGAAATAACAGCTGTTTTATCTATACGTATCGATCGCTCGGGTTTAATACTTGTTCATACAGTCGTATGAAAAAGTTTGGGAAACCCTGATAATTTTCATGATTTTAGTTTATAAATCATTGGTTGTTCAGATCAGCAACTTGAGTTAAATATATCATATAGCAGATGAACACAGTGATATTTGAGAAGTGAAATGAAGTTTATAGGATTTACAGAAAGTGTGCAGTAATTATTCAAACAAAATTAGGCAGGTGCATAAATTTGGGAACCCCAACAGAAAAATTACATCAATATTTAGTAGATCCTCCTTTTGTAGAAATAACAGCCGCTAAAAAAACGCTTCCATACAGCTTCCAGTCTGGATTCTGGTTGAAGTGCTTTGATCCATTCTTCTTTAGAAAACATCTCCAGTGTCCGCAGTCATGTTTGATGGTTTCCGAGCATGGACAGCCCACTTTAAATCACAACACAGATTTTCAGTAATATTCATGTCTGGGGACTGAGATGGCCATTCCAGAACGTTGTACTGGTTCCTCTGCATGAATGCCTTGGTAGATTTTGAGCAGGGTTTGGGGTCGTTGGCCTCGGTGCAAGTTCAACTTTGTCACTGATTCTTGAACATTGTTCTCAAGAGTCTGCTGATATTAACTGGAATCCATGCGACCCTCAAGATTGCCTGTACCTGCACTGGCCACACAGCCCCACAGCATGATGGAACCACCACCAAATTTTACTGTGGGTAGCAAGTGTTTGTCTTGGGAATGCTGTGTTCTTTTTCCACCATGCATATCGCTTATTGTTATGTCCAAATAACTCCATTTTAGTTTCATCAGTACACTGCACTTTATTCCAAAATGAAGCTGGATTGTCCAAATGTGCTGTAGCACACCTCAAGTGACTCTGTTTGTGGCGTGTCTGCAGAAAAGGCTTCTTCTGCATTACTCTCCCATACAGCCTCTCCTTGTGCAAACTGCTCTGAATAGTTGAACGATGCACAGTGACACCATCTGCAGCAAGATGAGGTTGTAGGTGTTTGGACCTGGTCTGTGGCTTGACTATGACTGTTCTCACCATCCTTTGCATCTGCCTATCTGAGATTTTTCTTGGTCTGCCACTTCGGGAGTTCCTTAACTAGAACTGTGCCTGTGGTCTTCCATTGCCTCACTGTTCCTCACAGTGGAAACTGACAGCTGAAATCTCTGAGATAGCTTTTTGTATCCTTCCCTGAACCATGATGTTGAACAGCCTTTGTTTTCAGGCCATTTGAGAGTTGTTTTGAGGCTCCCATGTTGCCACTCTTCAGAGAAGATACAAAGAGGAGAAAAACTTCCAATTGGCCACCTTAACACTTTCTCATAGTTGGATTCACTTGTGTATGTAGATCAAGGGTCAATGAGCTTACAAAACAAATTTTGTGTTCTCATAATTAGTGCTAAAGGTATTCAAATGACAAGGGTGCCCAAATTTATGCACCTGCCTAATTTAGTTTGAATAATTACTGCACACTTTCTGTAAAACTTATAAACTTAATTTCACTTCTCAAATATCACGGTGTTCATCTGCTATATGATATATTTACCTGAAATTGCTGAGCTGGACAACCAATGATTTTAAAGAAAAATCATGAAAATTATCAGGGGTGCCCAAACTTTTTCATACGACTGTACTTATAAAGAACAGAAATGAAGTTGTTATTTAGAATGTACTGTTTCCTACATCTTGTATCGATCGTATTATTATTTGTTTAAGGAATAGCAAATGTATGTGCTGTAGTTAGAATGATTTAACGATGTTCTAGGTTATCAATTCGAGGTGCCGTTGATCATTTGAACCTCACAACGAAGTTCTGCAACTAAACTTGTGACTTTGAGGATTTTTGGTTATTATGTGATACTTTTAATCACCTTAGATATGTAGGAATATATTAATCCAAGTTAGAATGTCTGTAGCTCATATGGTGAAATAAGACACAACCACAATAGGAGGGATTTACTGATGAGTCGGCTTTTCATTGGCAACTCCTTGTGCCTCTGCCTCCGGCCGCCCACGATCCGGAACATACAAAAAAACACGCGAAAACCGCGTGGTAAGCTAAGCTTCGAATCTTTTTGCTTTTCTTTTGTCTTCTAAGTCTAGTCTTTTCTTTGTCTTCTAAGTTGCAACTTTTGTGTCAGCCTTTTTGTTATTCATTTTGCATAAGTTTTTGCGTTTATTTTACGTTAAGTTTCCTGTGTCCAGCAGTCTGGTATTAAGTAGTTTGGTATTGCCGAATTAGAAGATAGTTGAAAGACCAACCAGCCAAGATCTCCTTCACTCTCGACTACATCGTAGATTCTAAGTTTTTTAAAGTCTGTTGAAGCTCGTGGTGCTAGAAATGCGTCAACTCCATCTTTATCTGTGCCTAAGATAAATTCTGAGTTGTACGCACGCAAAACGTCACGGAATAGTGAACGCCTGCAGCCTAAACTGGGAAGTGAGCCATCTCAAGTCACCTCAAGTCAACGTGGTCACGCCATTGGCAAGAAACCAACGAGCTAAGCCGCTAAGAGGCCTTTTCAGAGCGATGGTGTGCATCGAAAGACGGACGCCAACGCTCCCCAAAATCGTGCCTTTTGAACGGCCGGGCCAGGGTTGAATGCCCCGAACCACTCGAGTGACCTTCCAGGCGAGTACCGTTTATGGCTTTTCTGGGTCCCTGAGTCTCGAACCTTGCGTTTGATCTTAAACCACACTTCAACGTAGACTCATTAACGTCTAAGTAGCTTCTACCATACTATTCATGTTCAACGTAATTTGTTTTAGTAATAACTCACTACGTCGTAACAAACAGGTTCATAACTTCGACTCTGGGTAATTATTGCGAGACCGATAGGTTGCATATAGAGTCATCTTGGTTTCCTGATTTCAATACTGTGATATATGTACGTTTGCCATTATCTCATGGTTTTAATATTGTGATATATGTACGTTTGCCATCATTTCTTGATTTTAATACTGTGATACATATGTTATTACATCAGATAGTCTGTTGGTATTGCCTTGTTTGTAGTTAATAAACTTGTTATAATCTTTTGGATTTACCGCCTGGTGTGAGAGAGTTTCATTCATTCAAAGGTCGAGAAACATAACTTTGAATTCACTATTCAGACCTAGACCTAGACTGATTTCGCTGCCCCCTTTTCAACTGGTTTCCGGATCCACCAGCCCACAAACGATCCGGTGGTGCCCCGTTTATTCATTAAAAATTAATCAATTTAAAGTGTAGTCTTAGGTTTGCTACAACCTGACACCTATACCTATGTTGTGAGGTGTAGGTGTCAGGGGAATGGCCTATGCTGCTAGTAATTAAATGAGCTGTGGTGCATTTAAGAGAGGAGAGCCGACATCACTGGCTGGTTAACAAGCAGGCACAGCGATATAATGTTTTTCTTCTCCTAGATTTCTCTGGTACACAGAAAATAATAACAATAAATTATTACAGCATGAAATTGGAACTGAATTGTCTCTAAATGGGCAGTAGCAGAAGAATTTTGCACTTACTGGGTTCCAGATTTATCATAGTCACTGACAAAATAGGCAGGTTTGGCATGAATGTACAAAGATGGATTGCACAGTTGTCAGTGTTTGAATATGGCATTCAGTATCATCTAGGCCAAAGTAATACAGTGGCTGATGAACTCTCTAGGCAGCTGCTTCAGGGGAACGTAAGTCTGTTTCTGAGGATGCTGAATTGGATGGATGTGTAGAAATCTGTAGTTTGATTAATTTAGGCACAGGTCTTGAGACAGCATCAGAGTAAGTAAGGGTATTGTTTTGTGTAGTTGGTGACAAGGGCTGTGTTAAATGCCCTCAGCTGCTGTTGCTTCTGGGCTTGAAAAATCAGTTGTTGGAGAGTATACATCACTTGATAGGCCTTTAAGGCACAGAACAAGCTCTGTAGTTGTTGATGAGCAGATGTTTTTGGCATGCTTGAGGATGTGTCAGAAATGGTTAACAGCTGTCAGTGGTGCTAGTTAACAAAGATACCAAGAAAGATACAAAGATACAAATAAAATTCATCCCTCCATGAACTTATTTATGCCTTCTTGATCTCTTAAAGTTATTGTTGTAGAGTTCTCGGTTGCTCACAGATAATCAAATTTCCATTAAATTGACTAAAGCATTTCCTATTTGTGATCAAAAAGTGGATACCACAGAAAAAGTGCTAAGGAAATGGTTCATGATGTACAGTGTTCCAAAGCAGCTGAACTCAGATTAGCGTTGATATTTTGAAATGACATCATTGCAGAACTTTGAAAATTGTATGGGTTAAATCTTTTCATCCTAATTCCCAATGTGAGCAGTTAAACAGAATGTTAGATGACCTGTTATCCACCTGAATTGAAGCACAAATTTCCTGAACAGATACTGGTAAATGCTGGGTATTTTAAATATTACTTATTGTTTGGTGTTGATCCTTACATGTCAGTAGATTCCCTGCTAGGACCTGAGAAGGGTGCTGGCCAGAAACATGACTTGGTAAATGTACACTATAAAATGGCTGAGTGAAGCTCATGTCAAAGCAACAAAGTATCTTGGATAAAAGCACCCATAGACAAAGAAAATGTTTATTTCCCGCAACTGACATTCATAAACTGTTTTACAACAGCCTCCGATATGACATTAGCCCCTCCCTGATGGGCGGCTCTCGACACCCGAAACACTCTACATCTGGGACGTCCTACATCGGGGTCTGGGGATGGGTCTCTCAGGATGATCCCTGTGAAAATCATAAATAAAAGAGGGATCTAAAATGTCCTCTGTGGGAACCCAACACCTCTCCTCTGGGCCATAACCCTCTTAATCAACCAGATAGATCATGCTTCTGTCTCTGCATCTGGAGCTCAACAGAACATGCACGCTATAGGCTGGGGAACTGTCCACGTTCAAGGGACGCTGCTGCTGGACCCTGGTCAGCCTGAGAAAAGGGAGATGCGGGCTTAAGTAAAGACACATGAAAAGTGGGGGCAATTCTATATGAGGAAGAAGATCTAGATGGTAGGATACCGGAGAAATCTGTCTAAGGATTTTAAATGGGCCTATAAATCTGGGACTCAACTTTCTGCAGGGTAATTTTATCTTTAAATCCGACAACCATACCATATCACCGGGTTTCAATGATGGATGAGGCTGCCGACGGCAGTTGGCCTGAATCATTACGGATGGCCCTTTGTAGATGCACATGGTCAGCATGGTCAAAAAGGCCTTCCAAACATGGGAAGTAAACTGAGGACCCCTATCTGAGACTATATCCTCAGGCAAACCGTAATATCTGAAGATGTAGTGAAATAGGGCCTTGGCGGTTTCCATCAGTGTTGTTATTTTAATCATCAGAATAAGATTGCACCCTTTCGAAAATCTATCAGTGATTATGAATATAAGTGTTGCCATGCGACTGGGGCAGGTCGGTGATGTCAATGCAAAGGTGAGACCACGGCCTCTCCTGGGTGGGTAATGGTTCTAATAACCCTGCTGGCAGCTGTCTAGAGGTCTCACTCTGGGCACAGATGCCACAAGAGTTGACAAAATCGGATACATCCTTGTTCATCTGAGACCACCAAAACTTATTCGCAATTAGCTGACAAGTGCGCTCCACCCCTGGGTGACCTGAACTAAGGCAGACATGCACCTGCTCAATAATTTGACTTCTTAATGGCTCAGGAACAAATTCTTTACCCTCATGACAGTCTGCTGGAACTGGTTCCTCCCCCCACCTTCTACCTACCTTCTAGGTTCCGACCCACATCCTAGATAAAGCGTCAGCCTTGGTATTTTTAGAACCTGGGTGATAAGAAACATAAAAATTAAAACGAGTGAAAAAGAGTACCCAATGAGCCTGGCGAGAGTTCAGGCACTTGGCTGACTTGATGTATTCTAAGTTCCTGTGATAGGTGAGAACTAGGAACAGATGCAGTGCCCCCTCCAGCCAGTGCCTTCACTCTTCCAATGCTAACTTTATAGCCAATAACTCATGGTTACCCACGTCATAATTTCTTACCACAGAGTTCAACTTTTCCTGGAAAAAAAGGTGCAAGGAAATTACTTAGAGGGTGAGCCTGACCTCTGAGATGAAATAGCACCCACCCCCGAGTCCGACATGTTGACCTCTACAATAAAAGGAATGGAAGGGTCCGGATGTCTGAGAATAGGTGCCGAAGTGTACCAACTTAAAGGATTGCATGTTTCCTTCAGTTCAAATAACTTTATTACAGCTTGTGCCTCACCATTCTATCCTCCAAACTCACTGACTCCATGTAAAGGCAAAGTCTTCTGTCATAGATCAGACTTGGAGCGAGTGTAGGAGTCAAGTGTGAGTTTAATAAATTAACAGCATACTCGTAAACAGGCAGGGTCAAAACTGAGTAGACAATCCAAGAAACCGAGCAAACAGAGCCAATATGCAAACCAGTCGGGTAAACCAAAGAACAGGCAGCTATGGTCATAACAAGGAGAGCAAGAGATTACACAAACTGCTCAGAATTGTACACCATAGCAAATACCAGACTTCGAATAGAGGTAACAGCAAACATGATTTACATAGGCAGAGAGGAAATCAGGTAAACAACCGGAAATTAGTATTCGGCCGATAGCGACCTCTGTAGATGAGGAGGGGAAACAGCAGCCTCAGATATGACATCAAGGATCATGGCTGCCAATTGTCTATGAAGTTGTGGACACAGAGGGCATCACATACACAGTGATTCACGTACACATGATACCGGGGAGGGTTAACCAGGTGGACATTAACCTGTCTGAGAAGCACCGCTTCCCACTTACTCCAATTAGCCATATTTGGGTACTTCTAGGTTCAGAACAAGATTCTGATGACTCTGAGGATGCTGGGGTGCTAGTGGAGAAGGTGGCATCTGAGAAGGTGGCATAGTGGATGGATGCATTTCTGGGTGTCCTTGTCAGCAAATGTGTGGGAAATTTTTTTAAATGTTTAAAATCACTGTTCCTCAAAGAAAGATTGGAAGGGATTTGCATATTTGCACATTCCAACCCTCGTACCATGTCAGAGCCTGGCTTTTGGAGGTGATAATAGTCTGGAAGTTCCTTTTAATCTGGAGCATATGGCATCCATTTAAAAAATGCCACTTCTGTACATGGTTATTAACATAATGGTGTTTGTGAATGTAACTCTGGTGCTTGACAAAGGTTTGCCAAAGTAATCAGTTGGCCATGTGGTGCTATCAACTATTGATGAATGACAGTTCTTGATGCAATGCCATCTGAGGGAGTGAAGGTCATGAGAATTCAGCATAGACTTGTGCCGTTGCCCTTAATGCACTGAAATTCCTCCAGATTCCTCGAATTGTTTAATGATATTATGTACTGTAGAGTAAGAAATATGCAAAAGAATATTCAATATTTATTTGAAGATCACTGCTTTTAAATATTTCAATAATTTTGTCACGTATTTGTTGACGAACTTGAGATTGTCTGCCTACCTTTGCTCCTCAAAGACTCAGTGAGCATGCACTGTCAGGGGAGTTGTGAACGTGTGTACAAATTGTCACTATTCAATTTTTTTCTACTGTACCTTTTGAGTGTTATTTCTACTGCAAAACTGAAACAAATTTTGCATTTCATAATTGAGACTTAGTTTGTTCATACCTACGTGCAAGACAACAAAGTTGGTACATTTTTTCCAAACAGATTGTGACATCTGGCATTGTTTAAATGAATATACTTTGCAATTATTATTTTCCTTTTCTATTTGTGTATTTTCCTGGCTTACAAATAAATTACTGTTTGATGGCTTTTTATTCAGTTAGACAGTGACTCTTAAAAATAATCTAATTGTCTGGTCTCACTCAAAAGAGCATGGGTTGCCAAATTTAATTTGCTTCCACTTAAAGTTTCTTTTTTATATGTCTCTTATGTGTCTTTACCAGTGTCACCTCTCAACTCATCTTTTGTAAGCTTCATTGCAGCAATGTCTATATGCAGTGGGATATAACCAAATCTGCATGAAACCTGGAGTAAAAATACACAGGTTATAACTGCTGTACAAATTCTACATTTATCTAAGTGTACAACCTATTGACCTTGAACAATAAAACGGAGATCTTGGTAAATGCAATCCATCTCTAAAATAATTGTTAGAATGAAGACGGAACACCAGTCTAGCTTCTGTGTATGAGTGATTGGGTGGATTCAGGTGCTCTGTGTGTGTGCGTGAGAGTGTGCGAGTGTGAGATATTATTTAGACAACAACTGCTTCTAAAAAATTGCCAGCCTTCTTCAACTCAGAGAAATAGTCTTATCTTATTTAGCAAAATATTGCTTACAAATAGCAGGCATGAAACAATAAAATAAACAGGTATTGATTTTTGTAATCAAAGAAAACAAGGACTCAGAGTTTCTAATATGAGGGCTTAATTAGTGGTTGGTGCAACAATTTATTTAAGTTGTTGCTAGCACACACTTCCGCATTCTAGTGTATACTTGACACCTGTCAAAACACACACACTCACACAAACAGTCTCTCTTGTTAGTCGCCTATTTAACTGAATCTCTGAGAGGCACTGAAAGCTTTCTTCTGCCATAACACGTCTGCATTGTACTGCCATGACATAAATAAGCACACTTGAGCATTATTTTGACCTACACTATCTTGAATTAGTATGGAGGACTTATCATCACTGTTTTCTCCAGTCTCTGACAAAGTGAAAACCCACTATTATTTTTATCCCCTAACCACTATCTGAACCACTAACCCTATATTCTGAATGGTGATAATGAACTTGTTAGGGTGCGGTGTAGTGAGGGCAGGCAAAGATACAGGGTTCAAGTACAGAAATAAAGAATTTATTAATAATAATACAAAAGAACAGAAAATAAATGAACAACTGAACTGAGACCAACACAGCTAACACAAATCAAACCTCACATGTGAGCCGAACGAAAACAGACACAAACCGAGCTCGGACGTGGCGAGGTGAGACGAGGCTGAACATGACATGACATGACCGAGACGACGAGGAAACGCACCCGAACACTCGACTGAGGCCGAGATTTTACATTTACATTTACAGCATTTAGCAGACGCCCTTATCCAGAGCGACTCACAATTGGTACAATCTTACAATCCAAGCAATTGTGGGTTAAGGATCTTGCTCAAGGACCCAACAGTGGCAGCTTGGCAGAGGGGGGATTTGAACAATGGACCTTGGGTCCAGAATCCAGTAACTTAACCACTAGGCTACCACAGTCTAGAGATAATGCTACCGCAACGCAACTGGGAAACCGAGGAGCTTAAGTAGAAGGAATCCCAGCTGCATGCGGTAGCTATTAGTCCAAGATCCAATGAAAAGTCCAAAAACAAAACAAGGATCAGCCACAGCCATCTTTAGTCCCGCGGGGGGGTTGTGGCCGATATAGTCCTGCTCAGCCACAACTGCAAAAACAAAACACAGAACGGGGGCAGGGCAATGATCCTGACAGTACTAGTGGAAATTTAGTTTAAAACTAGTGAAAATGCTTCCATGTTATGTTTTTATGTAATTTTGAAATACAGTGGTTTTCATTACAAATCACATAATCAGCATATAGTGAAAAGATGAATATTAATAAATTACAAACAGTTCCAAATTAATTTGGGTTTGGTATTTCCCCCTTTTTCTGTAATGACAGCATATGCTCGAACTGGCAAGGACTCCACTTCATTGCTTGGGATCCTCGTTGCCAAAACATCTTTATAGTGTTGTGAGAAGGAATATAAACACAACCAGGATGAGAAAAAGTGCAGATAATAATATATACATATATATCCAGATTGTGGTCTGAGCTATATTTCTGGAATGAAGTATATTCAGATAGCTGGGATTGACTGTGCAGTGGAAATGCATTACAATTAATACTTTTTATATCCTAATATTCATTCCTGTTTCATTGTCCTGTGTCACTGTGGAATATCTCACCACTGTATTGATATCACTCTGACATTACATAGACCAAGTCCTTTCTCTGAGCTAAATATTGCAGCATTTTTTATTCTAGTGTCTTTGGTGTTCATGAAAGTGAGTACCACTTGTAATTGTGTGAGTTGATGCTATTTTTGGATACCTATCAACTTATTGTTATTCTTACATATGTTTAATCTCTTTGTCAGGTTCTATTCTCAGAACAAGATGTTCCCAGAGCATTTTGTTTGATAGGAAGTGACATGGCTGATGCGTCTCGGCATCCGTCACCCACAGCACACACAGAGGATTGACTGATGAGCGGAAGGCAAATGCCTCTACAGGCATGTTTGTTTTATAGCAAACATTCACATAATTCAATATGAAATGGAGATATTTGATGGTCAACAATAATGTAGATAATGTCTGGGAAATAAAACAAAAATGATCTGTCTAAATTTCCCATTGTTTATTAATATACAGTATATATGGTATATTTATAGACGGTAGTATTGAAACGATATTCTAATTATGCCAAATTTACAGGGGCACAGTTGCTTTTGGTGTTTATGACAGAGAGTGTAAGTACACCCAGTTGTTGTTATGTTGGGCTTGGTTGGTGGTGGTCTGTTCCTGTGGTAGTCGAGAAAATGGTGACTAATTTCCTTCTATTGTTTTTACTTTATGCTTTCGTTGTTTTCACATTTTCCACATATTTTTACTCGTTGACTGATGAACAGAACTGATGGCTGATTCTTGGTATAGAAACCACTGATAAAAGGCCTGCTTTGCTGTGCTAGCTATGGGTTCAGGCCACAACTTACTTCAGACAGGCCATAATGTATTTTCATGTTCAACATTTATGTGATGTGAATACAAGTCAAGAATCAAATCTTGGTTGAATAAATGACTTGGGGATAAGAATGGCCTTTTCTTTTTGCATAGAGTACTATGGTTCTACAGATAGCATGTAAGGAATGTCAAAATCTGGGTCTAGTTATGGTCTGAGAAGGCCAGTTAGATAAATATGAGCCTGGGTGGATGTGTATGCCGCACATGCACTTTTCTGGGTGCAATAATGCAATTGAAGAAGTTCAAGATGAGAGAATGACTATTTATTCACAGAGAGGCCATTGCCCTTTTTTGGTAAACAAGAAATTTTTATTATTTATTTTAAATGCAATGAACTGCTGGATCAGTGATGTTTTTATTATTATTTTTCACTCTACTGTATTCTCTGACGAAAATTGAATAATGCATGAAATATGAGTGTGAGAGGTCCAAGGACCTTTCTACAGAAGGGAAGATTGGTTAGTATCCAATCCAGCTCTCAGTAGGCATTCTTCCAAGGTGGAATATGGCCTGGAATTTTGGACACTGGTCTCAGAGTGCAGGTGGAATGAGGCAGTCCTCACTTCCCTGTTATGTCACAGTCTATTAGAGGATCTCCAGAGGGAACAACCACACCAAGATGTCAGGTCCTCCCTCAATGGACTCATCAATTTAACAATCCGACTGGAACAGCATCTCTCCTAGTGCTACCACCCTTTTCTACCAAGCTACAATGCCATTACCCCCGTCCAGTTACTGTGCCTGATTCATCCCCTCAGGAGACCTCCAAGCAAGTGTGTACCACCCAGGCCCAGGGGGTGAACATCAGCTCTCTGCCTGCCTAGTTCGGCTCAGTGCATGTCAAACCACGTCAAATCCTGGAAAGAACCATCCCCCGCATTCCTGAGTTTTATTTTCTCTTCCAAGTAGAAACTCAAGCCATGCTAAATTATGTCTCAGAAGCCCTAATACCTTCCCTTCTACCTCCCCAGCATTGGCAGGATTCTACTTTGTTCAGAAAAGGGACAGGAGTTTGTGGTCCTGTATAGATTGTACTGTATGAGGCTCAGTGCTATCACCCGCCATTATTCATATCTACTTCCACTGGTTCTGGCCACCCTAGAAATTTTCATGACGCTTGTGCCTACAACCTTTTGAGGTTCTGAGAGAGGGATGAGTGGAAGATAACTTTCCTGATGAACTCCAGCCACAGTATTTAGTTATGCTCTTTGATCTTCCAGATCCCCTGTCGGTATTTCAGTCTTCTGTCAGTGACATTATCTGGGACATGACAGACTCATTTGTCATTGTCAACATTAACAATATTTTAATTCATTCCCTGTCCTTTGAGTCTCATGTCTTCCATGTACATCAGATCTTGCAGCATCTCAAGTACAAATTATTCATGAAGGTGGAAAAGTATGAGTTTCACACCCAAACCATTACCTTTATGGTGCACATTATGTCTTCTTCTGTGGTCAATATTGATGATAGCAAGGTATGGGCAGTCCAGGAGTGGCCTACCACCAATCTATCACCATTATGGAGCTCCATTGAATCTTGGGATTTGTCAGTTTCTATAGGTGCTTTATTCGCAGATTCAACTCCATAGTAGGACCACTCACAGCCCTCCTGAAGTGGAAATCCCAATCCCTCCATTAGTTGCCCCAAACTGTCAAGGCATTACACTGCCTAAAGAAAGCATTTTCTTCAGCCCAGTCGTTAAACACCCTCATCCCAGTCATCCCTTTGTCCTGGAAATAGACACATTTGACATTGGGGTAGGTGCAATTCTCTCTCAGTGACAAGGAACAACACCTCTACTGTTAGCTATCACGCTTGAGGGAGCCATATATCTCTTCTTTGTATACACCAACCACCACAACCTGGAATGCCTCAGGTCCGCAAAGAGTCTGAATCCCCACCAGGCCCATTGTTATGTGTTTGTTTCCCAGTTCCTATATATTCTCACTTACCATCCCAGCTGCAAGCCATGTCACACCTTCACTCTGCCGGGGATATCCCAATCAATCCCCTTGAGCCTATTTTGTCAGCAACCTGCTTCTCCTAAGCTATCCATTGGGACAGCAAACCCCTGCTCATTCTCAGTACATCACAATCACAGGACATTTAGGAGAAACTAAGCCACTGTAGCTCCTTGCTTGCAAGTACTGTTGGAGACTATGGCCATGGACGTACATACCTTTGTTGCTTCCTATTCCATTTGCACTGAGCTGAAGGTTCCCAGAAGGGAAACTTCAACCTCACTTGGTCCCACATTGACAGTGATTTTGTTACTGATCTGCCCAAAGATGAGTTAATCCCTCTTCACCTGGTGCCTTCAGCCTTTCAGACTCCATAGCTCCTCTTCCAGCCCATCTTCCAACTTCCCATCTTGTCAGAACAGGGTCCCCAGTTCACATCAGAGATCTGACAGGCATACCTGGAGAGGCTAGGCATTGGTGTGAGTCTGGCATCTGGATGTCATCCACAGTTCAATGGCCAATGTGAGTGTACTGCCTCCGTGTCTCCTGTCTCCATGTTCCATGTCCAGCTGTCCTGTTGCCGGGTTTCCAGTCTCCGTTCTACAGCTGTATAGTCTCCCTATATGCAGTCTCCATTCTCCATGCCCTGCTTCAGTCTGTGCTTCCACTTCCTGATTCTTATCCACTCAACACATTGTCTCTTGTCTCACCCACCTGCTTTTAGCCTGTCTCAATGCTTCCAATCCCCATGTATCACTCACATTTCTCAGCTCACCTCTATTATTGATTTAATACATTTTTCACACCATACACCATCTGGCTTCTTTGTGTATTAGCATTGTGGTGCTAGTTCTGACTAATTGGGTCTAATGATAACACATGGTAATCAAGCAAGTAAACTAGGCCACTTATTGTTTGAAGCTTCCCTGACATTTTCATTCAGTGGGGAAAAAAGTGTTTAGTCAGGCACTGATTATGCAAGTTCTCCTACTTAGAAAGGTGAGAGAGGTCTGTAATTTTCATCATAGGTACATTTAAACTATGAAAGACAAAACGAGAAAAAAAATCCAGGAAATCACATTGTAGGATTTTTAAAGAATGTAATTGTAAATCATGGTGGAAAGTAAGTATTTGGTCTCCCAAAAACAAGCAGGATTTCTGGCTTTCACAGGCCTGTAACTTCTTTAAGAAGCTCTTCTGTCCTCCACTCGTTACCTGCATTAATGTCACCTGTTTGACCTTGTTATCTGTATAAAAGACACCTGTCCACAGTCTCAAACAGTCAGACTCAACCATGGCCAAGACCAAAGAGCTGTCGAAGGACAGCAGGAAGAAAATTGTAGACCTGCATCAGGCTGGGAAGAGTGAATCTACAATAGGCAAGCAGATTGATGTGAATAAATCAACTGTGGGAGCAATTGTAAGAAAATGGAAGATATACAAAGACATACAATCTCCCTCGATCTGGGGCCCCACGCAAGATCTCATCTTGTAGGGTCAAAATGATCATGAGAACGGTGAGCAAAAATCCCAGAACTACACGGAGGGACCTGATGAATGACCTGCAGAGAGCTGGGACCAAAGTAACAAAGGCTACCATCAGCAACACACTACGCTAAGGGGAACTCAGATCCTGCAGTGTCAGGCGTGTCCCCCTGCTTAAGCCAGTACATGTCCAGGCCCATCTGAAATTTGCCAGAGAGCATATGGATGATCCAGTAGAGGATTGGGAGAATATCATGTGGTATAATATCAGAACTTTTTGGTAAAAACTCAACTCGTCATGTTTGAAGGAAGAAGAATGCTGAGTTGCATCCCAAGAACACCATAACTACTGTGGATTATGGGGGAGGAAACATCATGTTTTGAGGCTGTTTTTCTGCAAAGGGGACAGGACGACTGAGCCGTGTTAAGAGAAAAATGAACTGGGCCATGTATCGTGAGATTTTAAGCCAAAACCTCCTCCCATCAGTGAGAGCATTAAAGATGGAACATGGCTGGGTCTTCCAGCAGGACAATGATCCCAAACACACCGCTCGGGCAATCCATGCACTGGTGGTCGCTGTGTTTTATTGTTGCTGTTTTTTTTTGTTTTTTTTGTAATTCAAGCCATGATGCACATATATTTTACTTAAAGTGTAAGTAAATACATTTTATTAGAAGTTTCATAGCAATACAATTTCACTGATTATATTAGAAATGTAGTAAAAATATAAATTACTTGAATTAAATTACTACAATATAAAAACTTTGTAGTGCACAAAAAAATCAATAAACATAATATACTGACATACTGCAATTTATAGTATTTTAAATTCATTTTAAGTAAACTAAATTAGGGATGAATCATGTAATAACTTAATTCTAGAACATGACAATATTAGAATTAATTTAGAGAGGTTGAAATTAGGATTTCTTTTTCAAGAGAGATATGTTATATCAGCATTTAATCCAACATGCATCTCCAATTTTTGAATATGCAGTTTATCTTCTATCATGTATATGACTTTCCATTGATGTAATATTACTAGTAATGTTATGTAAATGCGAAGTCATGTAGTTAATTAATGCTACACCCACAACTGCACACCTAACCATAACATTAACCTCAGTAACCTAAAGCAAATCTTTTGACTGTTTTGGGTTTTTTAGGAGAAAGTTGCATGACCAGGGAATTTTCATGTCAGATCTTTGGATACATTTGGTAACATTTGGTCCTCACAATGATATATAAACTTGACCAACACCAACCCCTGGAACACCCACTGTGTGCAAAAAACAAAAACTGATGATCACACTGTATTGATGAGTAATAATGAGCTGCTGCATTTCCAATACAAACTAAGATGAGAAATCAAGTAAACAAATGCAAACATGATCACAACATGGCACAAAAATTGGAATACTCCCAAACTAACACCATCAATAGTTGTGTGATTGCACAAAAAAACTAATATGTGTTATTTTGCCCAGCACAAACTGAGTTAATGTTAGATTAAGTGTGTCGTGTAGGTCTATAGCAAAACCTTTGCACAACCTTCTTCTCATTTGAATCTGTTTACTGGACAAAATATGTTTGATCCAACCCAGACTTCGTCTAAGAAATCATCTCACTAGTATAGCTGATCCAGAATTCTCTCCTTCTAGATAGTTTGTTTTATTCAAAGGACGGTGCAAAAACAGCTCTCTTAAACTGAGAGCCCTGAGTAATTAAGAGCATGAAGTTCATAGAAGGCAAATTTCCAGCAAACAAACAAACAAGGATAGGGGATTGTGCGAAGATAGACCCAACACAACACATGGAGAGTGAATGAAAATTAGATTGCTGTCACTTAATCAAGTCACAACCAACCAAAACAGCAATTCTGTTGACAAGTAACTTTGTTCTAGTCATTTATCAAACCTGCTCAATAACTGTGTGTGTATTTGTGTATGTGTGCATTGTGTAGAGTGTCAAGATGAGCAACAATAGAACATTAGCATTAATAGACTAATAAAGACATACCTGAATACTACATGAGGCAGTTGCAACAACATGAATGTTCTGTCATTAAAAAACAAAAAAGGATGCAGTGCCTGTTTAATACTTCTATATCTTATCTCCTTATTGCAAAAATAATATATTATGAAAAATGTACTTAAGTACTTTGCTACTTGTTATATAAGATGAATTAGATAAAATAACAAATCAATTATAAATGAAGACAAAAAATATTTAAACTGTTTTAAGATTTATATTTTACAGAAGCAGCTCTTTTTTTTTATTAATTTGTTTTTGTCCATGTTTTATCCCATTTTTCCTGGTCAGTGACGCCTATCCCCAGAAAGCACAGGGGACTGTGCTGGATGTCCCCAGTTCATCAAAGGGCTGGGGTACTGTTGTGAGGCTGAGGGTGATGCCATGACTGGACTTTCCTCAGACACAACCAGTTATTTCTGCCTGCAACACCTTATTAGGCAGAGGGCACCACCAGGACTTGAGCCCAGGTCCCAGTGGTGGACTAATGAATTAGACCATTACATTCACACATTAAAGAATGTACCAAATATAAAACTGTAAAATACCCACGTTTTAATGGTGTTAACAACACACCATTGGTCAGAAAATAGCAAGAACTAAGAAAATGTACTCATGAGACATTTGTTCATTGCTGCAGTGTCCCTCTATTAGTAACTGCTGAATATGTAACATTTTATTACCTCAATGAATAGTGTTTTTCTGTAAGAATACTGTAATTTAAATACAACAGGGTGCTCAATAACATATACTTGTCATCCCAATGGTTGAAAGCAACTGATTTCAATTTTGCTTTTGAGTTAACTGCAACTCCGAGATATGCAATATTAGATTATTTTCATTAATCTGGAAATGCTCAAGTATTATATTGTTATTTCATTTGTTTAATTGGATTCTGTTTATTTAGTTGTATGACTTTAGTTCTATCTCAAAATATGAGTATATTTTGTGTCATATTTATTCATAAATATAGAAAATTATAAAGGGATCTATTAGGAACCACACAGTTCCGTGGCCCAACAGTGAGGGCAGCCTTGGCATGGTAAACATGTTGGAATTGAGTAATCCCTAGCTCGCATGTGTTAATTAGAATTTGAGCTTATTACACCTGACTAGAGGCACCTGCTCGTTCACGTATTTAAAAACTTTTGAGAGCAGTGTCTCTTGTCGCACCCTTGCCTTTGACATTGACTTTGACTAATTGCCATTGGTATGTTGTAGCGCTGCAGTGCAAGGTATTTCGGGAAAGATTGTAACTTTTCTTCCTTTGTAGAGGGGGAAATAGTAAGGCCTCTGGTGTGAGGTAATAGGGTTGTTAGGGTCAGATTCCGGTGCGTCTGACTCTTTACTTCCTTTTGCCACTGCGAACTACTAAGCCTTCATTGATTATATCTACTCAGTATTTGTAAGTTTGCAAAAGCAATCGAGTGTTACTTTTGTTTCCCGTTCACTTGCTCGCAAGTGCTGTTTTGTTATCAGCACTTTCCTTTGTTTTCATCTGACTGGCTTGTTGCCAAGTCCCTGTTTTTAGTTGTGAATCATTCACAGAGTCAACTTAGCTTTCTAGAGTCAGGCTCCTTTGAAGAAGTGTTTCCACGTTTATCTTGCTCTTTACGCTACCAGGTTGGTTTTATTAATGTTGTTGACCATTAGGTCGGCTTTATTAACTTTTCCATCCGCCCAATTAACCCAACGTATTTTTGCCGTCTTTTCCCGCTGATTAGTGATTATTTTTTGTTCCATCTAAGAACGGCTCCTTAGTTTGGCATTTAAAATCCACTCACTTCATGGTTTTGCCACGGTTCTTAGGTGGCTCAGTGGCAATGCACATGTCACGCACTAGAGCGATCCGGGCTTAATCCCCACTATGGATTTCCTTTACTTTTTATTTACTTTTATATTTCTTTTTCAGGCACATCTTATAGTTATCACATCCACACGCACTTCATGTCCTTACATATATTGATATCCATACATACATTTTCCTATGTATGTATGTATGTATGTATGCATATACATATCTGTATGTAGTTATTTTGTGAAGTGCTCATAGTCCCACAAAGTACACCAGTTCTCTCCTCAGCCCCAATAGTAGGGCTTATTTATATACCAGCTACCTGCGCTTGGGTCCTAACTTCCTGGTTTACATCGTGAACCCTAACAGGATCACAAACAATCAAGCACAATTTCATATATACAATTACTGGTGAATGAAACACTATCAATTCATTTAAAATGGTTGTTTGAAGAAATTAGTTTGCAAAGGTGAATCAAACTTACAGTCACTATGTAACATTCCAGCAAAAAACAGGCTTGCCTTAACTTTCTCCGTTCAATCTAACGTCTGTATTAGTGAATAATATAGAATCCCCACTATAAGTGACTGCTGCAGATGTAACTTTTTATTACTTCAATGAATAGTCACAGAGCTTTCTCAATTTCTCTTCTTTTTTTCTATTAAGTTACTCTCTTAATAGAAATTCTTCATCTACACAGTGATTCAATCTGAAACAGGGAGGATCATTACTCAAGCGCCACCTGCTCCCAGTGTCACTCTGCCCAGACACACACACACACACACACACGCACACACACGCACACACACGCACACACACACACACACACACACACACACACACCTGCAACAATAGTCCCACACACCACATGACTTTAATCTTAATCATGAAGGAGAGTCCCAGATGAGCTAGATATATTTAAGATATGCACAATATATTTCTAGATACATATTGTAGCACCTGTGTAATTTAGTTATGTCATTACGTGTGAAAAAAATAATACATAGTGGAAAATGTTTTATAATAAATCAGCACAGAAAATGTCCATGACAATTGAAATTACACAAACCACTGGTGACCTACAATGAATGCCACTAGTTGTCTCATTGTATACATTGTATATATGTATATATTGTATGGTATTGTATATTACTGTATATTAGAGCATATTACTGTTATTTTCACTGCAACTTTTTGTATTTGGTGATTTCACCAATTTATTGATTTTGATAATGCATAACATTTCACAAACATAATTAATTAGTTACAAAATGACCCTTAAAACCTGAACTTCACCCCTCAAATTTAAATAACTATCATCCTATTTCGAATCTTCCATTTCTTTCAAAAGTCCTTGAGCAAGTTTTTGTCATTCAGCTCAAAGCCTGTTTAGAATTACACAATCTTTTCTATCCCTTTCAGTCAGGTTTTGGCCAGTTTCATAGCACTAAAACAGCTTTGTTTGGTTAAAGCTGTCAGTGATCTGCTTTTGACTGCAAATTCTGGTACTCTTAACATTTTCATCCTGCTCATCTTCAACATTGTGAGCCATTCCATCATTCCTTTCCAGATTGTGTGAGTTGGGCATTGTAGGTTTGCCCTTAATTGGTTTACTTATTATGTAACTGATCTATAACAGTTTGTCACTCTCTGGACATAATTCCACCGTATCAACTGTCACTCAAAAGGACCCACAGGGCTCAGTCCTAAGACCTTTACTATTTATTATTTACATACTCCCACTTGGTCATTTGCCGTTTTAATCAGTGATATGAAATCTCCCTCTGCCCTGAATATATTACAACTCACACCATTATCCCTTCTATGTTGTTATTCGTGTAGTCTGTCATTTCATTGTTATCTGTATGGCTTGTTTGATGTTAGACATTACACGTCCAATGTAATTGTAAGCATCTTTGGGTCATTAAAAAGTGCCATACATATGTAATTTATTATTATTATTATTATTATTATTATTATTATTATTATTATTATTATTATTATTATTATTATTATTATTAAAATAATGTCTCAAAATATTACTGAAAATATTGCGAATATTCTGTAACTTATTTCAGACTAGCGATAACATTTTACACTTTTTTATCTTTTTGTAAATGTGACCTCTAGTTATGATACAATTAAAAGTAAACTGTATATACATGTATTTTTAATTTTTACACCTTAATATCACCAAACCAATAAACAAATACAGTGGGGCAAAAAAGTATTTAGTCAGCCACTGATTGTGCAAGTTCTCCCACTTAGAAAGATGAGAGAGGTCTGTAATTTTCATCATAGGTACACTTCAACTATGAGAGACAAAATGAGAAAAAAAAATCCAGGAAATCACATTGTAGGATTTTTAAAGAATTTAATTGTAAATTGTGGTGGAAAATAAGTATTTGGTCAATAGCAAAAAGTTCAACTCAATACTTCGTAACATAACCTTTGTTGGCAATGACAGAGGTCAAACGTTTCCTGTAAGTCTTCACTAGGTTTGCACACACTGTAGCTTGTATGTTGGCCCATTCCTCCATGCAGATGTCCTCTAGAGCAGTGATGTTTTGGGGCTGTTGCTGGGCAACACAGACTTTCAACTCCCTCCACAAATTCTCTATTGGGCTGAGGTCTGGAGACTGGCTAGGCCACTCCAGGACCTTGAAATGCTTTTTACAGAGCCATCCTGGAAGGCCCAGCCGCATTCCATCTTCAATGCATGGAAGGATGTTTTGGCTTAATATCTCACAATACATCTTGATGCATGCTCAATAATCCAGGTAAGAAAATCCCAGAAGTTGAATCTGTTCACCTGGACATAGATTTTGTCGGAGAAACATTTCGTCACTCATCTAAGTGACTTCTTCAGTCTCAGCAGTTGGAAAACTTCCCCAATCTTATATACAGCACCTTTGCATAACGACTGGTACCAGCACCATTGCATAACTATGGGACCGGTGATCAGTTTAATATGCAGATTGACATAACATTGTTTTGTAAAAAGGGAACGTCCATCCCTGAACCGAGGAGAGGGCCTAAGAGTACACCTCTCACCATCTTACAACGGAGCCATCGCAGCCCTTCCCCAATCCTGTGTGAATGGCACACATGGCCATTGTCGTTAATGGCTATGTCAATCTGCATATTAAACTGATCACCGGTCCCATTGTTATGCAATGGTGCTGGTACCAGTCGTTATGCAAAGGTGCTGTATGTAAGATTGGGGAAGTTTTCCAACTGCTGAGACTGAATAAGTCACTTAGATGAGTGACGAAACGTTTCTCCAACAAAATCTATGTCCAGATGAACAGATTCAACTTCTGGGATCTCACAATACAATCTTAACATGGATCAGTCATCCTGTCCCCTTTGCTGAAAACCAGCCCCAAAGCATGATGTTTACATCCCCATGCTTCACAGTTGGTATGCTGTTCTTGGGAAGCATTCTTCTTCCTCCAAACATGACGAGTACCAAAACGTTCTATTTTGGATTTGTCTGACCACATGATATTCTCCCAATCCTCTTCTGGATCATCCATATGCTCTCTGGACAACTTCAGATGGGCCTGGACATGTACTGGCTTAAGCAGGGGGACATGCCTGGCACTGCAGGATCTGAGTCCCTCTCAGCGTAGTGTGTTACTGATGGTAGCCTTTGTTATTTTGGTCCCTTCTCTCTGCAGGTCATTCATCAGGTCCCTCCGTGTAGTTCTGGGGTTTTTGCTCACTGTTCTCATAATCATTTTGACCCCATGGGATGAGATCTTGTGTGGGCCCCGAGATCGAGGGAGATTATCAGTGGTCGTGTATGTCTTCCATTTTCTTACAATTGCTCCCACAGTCGATTTATTCACGCCAACCGGCTTGCCTATTGTAAATTCACTCTTCCCAGCCTGGGGTAGGTCTACATTTTTTTCCTGGTGTCCTTCAAGAGCGCTTTGGTCTTGGCAATGGTTGAGTTTGGAGTCTGACTGTTTGAGGCTGTGGACAGGTGTCTTTTTTACAGATAATGAGGTCAAACAGGTGCCATTAATACAGGTAACGAGTGGAGGACAGAAGAGCTTCTTAAAGAAGAAGTTACAGGTCTGTGAGAGTCAGAAATATTGTTTGTTTGTGGGTGACCAAATATTTATTTTCCACCACAATTTACAATTACATTCTTTAAAAATCCTACAATGTGATTTTTTTTCATTTTGTCTCTCATAGTTGAAGTGTACCTATGATGAAAATTACAGACCCATCTTTCTGAGTAGGAGAACTTGCAAAGTCAGTGGCTGACTGAATACTTTTTTGCCCCACTGTACACTGTTTAGCCCAAGTATGACAACACCTATTCCAATTCGTGATTTCAATTATTTTAGTCATACTTACTGCTAACTGCAGGCTGATAAAGCATACAGGAATGGCATGTCCACTGACAAAAAGTGGCAGTAGAATAAGCTTTCTGACTCTCAACACTTTCATTGGTCTTTACTTTCTGTCCTGCCGTCCTAAAACCAAGTTACAGTGGTGTGAAAAATTAAGGGAGAAAAAAAATCCAAACCTACATTGCCCTGTGTGAAAAAGTGATTGTCCTTCCCTTGTTAAAACATAACTTAACTATGGTTTATCACACCTGAGTTCACTGTCTCTAGCCACACCCAGGCCTGATTATTGCCACACCTGTTCTCAATCAGGACATCACTGAAGTAGAGCCTGCCTGACAAAGTGAAGTACACCAAAATATCCTTAAAAGCTACACATCATGCCGAGATCCAAAGAAATGGAGAAAGAAAGTAACTGAGATCTATCAGTCTGGAAGGAGTTAAAAAGCCATTTCTAAAGCGTTGGGACTCCAATGAACCACAGTGAGAGCCATTATCCACAAATGGTGAAGACATGGAACAGTGGTGAACCTTCCCAGGAGTTTCAGGCTGACCAAAATTGCCCCAAGAACGCAGCGACGATTCATCTAAGAGGTCACAAAAGACACCCACAACACCTGCAGGCCTCACTTGAGGAACTTCAAAAAACTGCATACCCCACTTACCTCAGTTAAGGTCAGTGTTCATGCCTCCAGCATAAGAAAGAGACTGGGAAAAAATGGCCTGCATGGCAGAGTTCTGTGGACTGATGATACAAAAGTTGAACTATTTGGAAGTTGTGTCTCCCATTACATCTGGCGTAAAAGTAACACAGCATTTCAGAAAAAGAACATTATACCAACAGTAAAATATGGTGGTGGTAGTGTGATGGTCTGGGACTGTTGTGCTGCTTCAGGACCTGGAGGACTTGCTGTGATAAATGGAACTATTAATTCTGCTATCTACCAAATAATCCTGAAGGAGAATGTCCGGACATCTGTTTGTGACCTCAAGCTGAAACAAACTTGGGTTCTGCAGCAGGACAATGATTTGAAACACACCAGCAAGTCCAACTCTGAATGTCTGAAGAAAAACAAAATGAAGACTTTGGTGTGGCCTAGTCAATGTCCTGACCTGAATCCTATTGAGATGCTGTGGCATGACCTTAAAAAGGCCGTTCATGCTCGAAAACCCTCCAATGTGGCCGAATTACAACAATTCTGTAAAGATGAGTGTGCCAAAATTCCTCTACAATGCTGTAAAGGACTCACTACAAGTTATCGCAAACGCTTGGTTGCAGTTATTGCAGCTAAGGGTGGCCCAACCAGCTTTAGGGGGAAATCACTTTTTCACACAGGGCCATGTAGGTTTTTCTCCCTTAATAATAAACACCTTTATTTAAAAACTGCATTTTGTGTTTACCTGTGTTGTCTTTGGTTTGATGTTCCGAAACACTTAACTGTGACAAACATGCAAAAGAAAAGGAAATCAGGAAGGGGCAAACACTTTTTCACACCACTGTATAAAAGATGATAACTTTGATCGATAACTTGGCTGGCTTGCACAGAGCCTTGAATGTAACTCTATCTTTGACATGAAATAGGCAATTGTGAGCCAGGACTTCATGTTCAGCAACTTGCTTGACCTCACATTCATGTTCCAAAATGTAGTGGAAAGCCTTCTGTTATTATGACTTGAAAATTTCACCACAGTTTATGAGTAATTAACCCATATATCTGGGTAATTTCAAAGACTTCAAAAATTTCAAGAAAGTATAATGTAATAAAACCCTGGTTGATGTGGCAAAGCTCTATTGGTTTGTGTATAACACCTAAGACTGCATTTATGTCATCATGCCTGAGAAATGACTGACTAAGTCACTTCTCTTAGTCACTGCAGTTAATGAAGATCAGGACAGTCAGAGCAGGACTAATCTTTCAAAAGAAGAATACACTGCCCCTTTAAATTACACATTAATCTAGCAGCCTCATACAATTTGTCCCAATAATGACACAGCTAACTACATCCTTTTCCAAGCCACGGCAATTTCATGAAACTTTCTTTACTAATAACTTTACAAATTGTTCCAGTAGCCTCGTACTGCTAACATAACACATGCTGTTCCTTTACAGCAAGGCAGAATTCCTGTTGAAAGAAAAGAGAACTCATTACAGGATTTTCCAGCCACCTCTCCAGTGGCCCCTGTAACACTTATGACACAAGACAGACGCTTGCAGAGGAAAAGCCTGTCAGCCAGTTTATTGCAAATACTGGAAATAAGCACATGTGAACCAGCAAAGGCAAACACAGTTTTCAGGATGAAACAACTGGAGTGTAAGGAAGCAGGCGAAGGTCGTATCGGGTAATCAGTCCCACAGATAAATAAATCCAAAAATGTGAGGAATAGAATTGTAAATCCAAAGTGAGGGTTGAAACACTTGGTATATGTGATAACCCAGGGGCAATACCTCATGTATGAGATGCCAAAACTCAGAGACTAAATATAGTAGAAAACAGGTGTATCGAATCAGTACTCTGGTGACGGAGATCTGGAGGAATGGCTCCGGTTGGTTTGTGAAAACACGTGGTTTACCTGTGAGGATCCGTGGGCGACACTTGATGGCAGCGTCAGCTTGGCCTACGGGCTGAGATCGGTGCAGTGATCGCGATTGCACCGACCTAAGCGTTGCTTAGCGTTGCTGCATCAGCGACACCTGTGGGCTCAATTATTTAAGAGCACACTCGAGCCCAGTCAAGTGTCGCACCTTTATACATCGTGTATATCACTATTCTGAGACCTCCCCTGTCTCACGCGTGCTCTCTTATGGTGTGTTGAGGGACATTAGTAAACTGTTTACGCGTAGGGAAGCAGTTATGTATGGTCAGGAGGCCGAAGGTGATATCATGACTTAGCTGGCTGGGGTAGGGAAAGATCCCACCATCACCCACTCACGGTCTTATATAGAACCGTGACTCACTTTGTGCAGCCTCAAGGATCGTAGGGAATCCCCGGGGCTTAAATCACAGCACTCTCTCTCTACGAGCTGTGTTTTGCACATGTGCAGTTCGGGAGTGAGTGAACGCTCCTCGCTCTGTTTTAAGTAGGACTTGTGGTGCTTTACTTTGCCCCCATTTATTTAGTGTATTTAGTGTGTTGCTTTGTTTTTGAGTGTGCTCTGCACGGTGCTTGTGTTTGGCCTTTTTATTCCTTTTTTCCCCGGCTTATCCTATGCCTCTGCATGGCGCACTGTTAAAGAGCACGACCCTGATCATCAGCGATCCTTTTTATTTTATACGGTTTACCCATTTTTTGACAAATCGCAACTCCACTGAAGAGTTGTGGGAGTCGTATTGCACGCTTTTAGCAACGGAGGTGAGTGGCGGCGCACATCGCAGCGTAATTGCAGGTAATGACAGTACGCCCCTCCAAAGAGTTCAAGACGGAGCGGATGCAGCTGGTGTAAGTCTCCATTCGGACCCTCTGTGGTTTCCCGGGAATGGTCAGAACTGGTGCAGGGTGTGTGAATGCCAGTTCTTCTGTTGAGACGACGGCCAGAACGATGCATGCGAGCGGGTTGCTGGCGCTTGGGACTCGCTCTGCGATGAGGAGCAGGACGATCTGGATGATGACGATGAAAGTCCTCCTTAAGCCCAGGATCTAGAATGTCATAGGTAGGAACCCAGCTTCTCTGGGCTGTAACCCTCCCAGTCCATGAGATACTGGAGTACCCCACCTCTCCTTCGTGAGTCCAGAAGTTGTCAGTGAATGAAGATGAACTTGCGGTAAATGTTGGTGAAATCCAGAAAGTGCTGCAAACCCTTAATGATTGTGGGCACCAGCCAATCCACAATTGACCCAAACTTGGAGTCATCCATATCAACGCCTCCTCAGCTGATCCCAGGAAGGTGGTGGAGGCTTGATGGAACTCGCACAGTTGTTTGAACAGGTGGTTTAGAAGCCATGTGAGAACCTCTCTGACATGATGAAAATGAGTGACAAGATCTGGGGAATATAGGAGTATGTGAGCTGATGAGGGTGTTCTGAGCAGTATCAGCCCAAGTGAGGTAGACCAATCCAACAGATTCTCATGGCAGTACAAATGTAAGAACATCCCAAGTTCCTGGTTAACTTGCTCACACTGGCCATTGGATTGGGGACACCCCTAACCGACACCCCTAACCCCTCTATGAATGCCCTCCATACCTGGGAGATAAACTGAGGACTGCAATCAGAGACTATGTCCTCTGGGACACCAAACACATAAAATACTTGTTGGAACAGAGTCTCTGCAGTCTGGACAACATTGGGAAGAGACTTGAAGGGAATTAACCTCACTCATTGGTCCACCACAGTCAGAATGGTGGTGTAGTCACTGGATTTGGGACGGTCAGTAACAAATTGTAACACAATGTGCAACCAAGGACATTCAGGCACAGGTAAGGGCACTAGCTTGCATGTGGGTAGGGTCTTAGGGACTATACATTGTGCACAGATGGAGCAGGAGGAGATAAATTATGAACGAAATCTCTATGGAGACAAATCTATGAACCATGGTCCTCCCATCAGTAATGGGTGGCTAACAGCTGCTGAATGCATGTCTTTTCTGGGTGTCCTGAAGTCAGAGATGAGTGAGCCCATGTGATGAGGTGGTCCCGAAAATTGAAGGGGACATACTTGCGGTCACTAGGACATGATGCAGATGTGAAGTAAGAGGTGAGAGCCTTGGCAATGTCCTTGTCAACCCCCCAGCGTACAGGAGCAAGAAAGATTTCTGGGGTCAGAATGGGCTTGGGGAATTCGTCAACATCAGTGTGCTTATTGCAGTACATATGAGACAATGCATCAGCTTAGGTATTGTGCATCCCAAGTGCATCCCAAGGAGAGTAAATTGAAGTGGGAGAAGAACAATGACCAGCACGCTTGATGTGTATTCAGGTGTTTGGCACTCTTAAGGTACTCCAAGTTCTTATGGTCAGTGAGAACTAGAAAGGGCTGTTGAGCTCCCTCCAGCCAATGGTGCCACTCCTGTAATGCCGGTTTCATGGCCAGAAAGTCTTTGTCCCTGATGCCATAATTCTCTCGGTAGGGGTGAGTTTGAGGAAAAGTATGCTACAGGATGAAGCTTCTTTGGGTCACCTGAACACTGAGACAAGACTGCTCCCATGCATATCTCAGAAGTGTCAACCTTCATGATGAAAAGTTCGGTGGGTTCGGGATGCCTTAGCACAGGGGCTGAGGGCTGATGCTGAGGCTTATTTGAGGGTCTTGAAAGCCCCTTCAGCCTATGGGTTCCAAGTGAGTCTCTGAGCATTGCCTTTGAGGAGAGATGTCAGGGGGGCTTAAAGACTGCTATAGTTGTGCAAATGAACTTGCGGTAAATGTTGGTGAAACCCAGAATGCGCTGCAAACCCTTGATGATTGTGGGCACCAGCCAATCCACAATTGCCTCAAACTTGAAGTCATCCATAGTGACACCTCCTCAGCTGATGATGTATCCCAGGAAGGTGGTGGAGGCTTGATGAAACTCGCACAGTTGGTTGAACAGGTGGTTTAGAGAACCTCTCTGACATGACGATAATGAGTGACAAGATCTGGGGAATATAGGAGTATGTCGTAAATGTAGGCAATGACAAACTGGCCTAACATGTCATGTAGTACATCATTAATTAGGGCCTGGAAAACAGATGTAGCATTGGTAAGACTTAAAGGCAAGAGATGTGGATGGGCGGATGAACCCCTGAGCCAACGCCTCTTGTATGTACTCCTTTATAGCCCGTCCCTCCTCTAGAGTAAGAGGATACACTCTGGACCGGGAAAGAGTCACTCCCTCCTTCAGTTCGATAGTGCAATCATAACTGCGATGTGGAGGCAGGGTTGTGGCTCTTCCCTGGCTAAACACCTCCTTGAGGTCAGTGTATTCCGTGCGAATCAGGACGAGTTCGTTGGAATCGGGAGATTCAATGGAAGTCAAAGTTATAGCCAGGTCCGAGTAGGTGATGCAATGATCCAAGCAGTGGGAAGACCAGTTGAGGATCTCCTTAGTCTGCCAGAAGATGGTAGGGTTGTGCGGATGTAATGGCAGAAACTACACCCTCTCCTACTGGGTCTCCATCAACGGCAAACAATCGAAGTCTTTGGGGGACTTGGGTGATTGGAATGTGTAACTGCTTAACAACCTCAATATCCATGAAGTTCCCCTCAGCTCCAGAGTCGATTAGTGCTACGAACACATGGTCAGTGTTAGCACTATGGACAATAACAGGCAGATGAAAAGCTTTATCCACCAATCCCACAAGGGGTTTACTCACCCTGCTGAGTTTGACTACTGAGACTCGATGCAGGCTCACCTTGCAGTCCCAGATTAGATGGGCAGGAGCGTTGCAGTACAGACACAAATCTCCCTCAAGTCTGCACTGTCTCTCCTCTGGGGATAATTGAGTAGAGTCGCACTGCATGGGTTCATGAAGTTCACAAACGGGACTCGGGTTCCTGGTAAAGAAATATGTGCAGGTCGAGGCTGACCCTCCCAGTCTTGGGACCGCAGAGCCAGAGGAGGTCTCTGGGGCCTATTGAGAAGAAGCTGATCCACTCTGATGGCTATGTTGATACAACAATCCAGGTACAGGCCCTCCTCCCTGCAAGCCAGCTCAGTCAGAATCTCAGCTTGTAGGTAGTTGTGGAATGCCACAAGCAGGGCTGGTTCATTCCACCCACTGCCTGCAGATAGTGTGCAAAACTCGAGGGCATAGTCTGTGACCGACCGGTTCCTCAGACGGAGTTTCATGAGAAGTTCCCCTTGTGATCTGCCTTTGTTAGGCTTGTCAAAAACCTACTTAAAGTCCTCCAGAAACTTGGCAAAAGATCCTGTTTGCGCTTATGGCCATACAGCAGTAGCCTATTCCAGCGTTCTGCCCATGAGACATGAAATAATGAAGGATGTCTTATCCAGATCCGAACCAGGAGGGAAGTTATTGAAATAAATGCAACATTGGAGCAAGAAGTCACGACATTGTGCAGGAGACCCATCAAACCCAACAGACTTGCTCACCGAAAATACATTGGTAACCTCAGGCAGCGCGGGTGATGAGGGTGGTAAGGTGATCTTGCCTGTTGGGAGTCCATTCTGGCAAGAAAGCTGAGCAATGATCTCCTTCATGCCCTCAGAGATTTGCGTGAGCTGTGTCTGTAATCCCACATGCCGAGATCAGAGTGCCACCATACATTGAGGGAAGGAGCCAAACAGGTTTTGATGCTGGTTGATCATGGTCACCTGACTATTTATGGCGGTGAGTAAGTCCTTTACGCCCCCCCCCATCTGCATGGAGGTGAAGTATTCTGTAACGCTAATAACACGAGACAGATGCTTGCAAAGGAAAAGGCTGTCAGCCAGTTTATTGTAAATACTGAAAACAGGCACACATGAACCAGTAGAGGCAAACACAGCTTTTAGGATGAAACAATCGCAGTGTAAAGTGGCAGGCGAAGATAGAAACCGGTAATCAGTCTAACAGATAAATAAATCCAAAAACATGAGGCAGAAGATCGTAATCTATAATCTAAAAAGAGGGTAGAAACCATAACTCCTCTGAGTTATGGCCCAGATTAGCACTGTGGAAACAACTAATCACAAGACTATGTATGTTTGTATGATTATGTATGATTATTCCTCTTCTCGTCTTTCAGGGATATCAATATTATATTGGTTTAAATGTATTGAAGGTTTAAAAATGTAAGTGGTTTTAATGTTTTAAAATGAAACCAGAAAATGTAAACACAATTGATTAATGTCTAGTGTAAGACACAGGGCAGGCTATGAATGTATTTTTTAACCCTGCTGTTGAAGAGTAATTTATATTCCATCTAGTCAAGTGGGGGAAAGTTGGCATGTATGTTTTCTTTGTACAGTTTGATATTGCAAAGAAATATATTTTTATTTATTGTCGTAAATAAATAAAATTTGATAAGGGAACAGCAATCAGTCATTGTGCAAATCACGACAGAGAGAGAACGCTGAGAGAGAACGCTGACCACCGACACAAGTATTGTGAGGATCTGGCAACCCAGACTCATTCACGCTGATTCCACGCTGTTTGTAGCTGTTAGCAGTTTATTACTTTTTAACTGTTTTAATTCCCGGTCACATTTACATCGTATATACAGTACTTTTTACCACATCTTAATCATTTCCTTCTATTACCAGCAGATTATATTTTTTGCTGCTAATTGTTATTTAGTATCTTTACAGGTATACCGGCATGTGTTTGCAGTAATTAGCCATTAGGTAATTACCAGAGTCTTGTCTTTTCAGCTTCATCTTTTGCTGTAGTGCGTGTTTTTATAACTTTTTACAGCCTTTTCCCACCTTCTTTTTTTCTGAGACTTTTTGTGACGTTTTGTATTAACTTTCCATCAGCGCTTTAATCAAGAATTGCATTGGACCATCGGCTGCAACTTACCATCGACTAAACCACATCTTCAATTGGCAGCCCACAACACCACTTAAAGCTAAGTATCTTTAATTAATTATTTAATTAATTGTATTAACATGGCTTTTGCTCTGCTTGCTCCCTGTCAATGTATTGCATGTTCAGCTATTCTTCCTCCGTCATTAGTTTAAATTTAATTTGTGATACGTGTAGAGTTGTAGGTAATCTGATGGAGAAGATTATAGTTTTAGAAAGGCGCATCCAGATATTAGAGAATGCTAGGTCAGCTTCTAGCTTAGCAGATCTGGATGCCACAGGTGTACTTAGTGCCCCGCTCCGGCAGCGCCCTCACAGCAGGTCAAGTGGGTGATGGTTCGCCAATGTAGTCATAAGGCTAGCCCACCAGAGCACCACTCTTTACCTGTTCACGTGTCCAACAGGTTTACTCTCCTCAGTGATACACCCAATGAGCAGCCTTTTGAAAGAGCTCTGGTCATAGGTGACTCATTTTACAACATGTGAAACTAGCTACCCCTTTAGGGACACCAGCAGCTAGAGTTATATGTATCCCGGGAGCCAGAGTGCCGGACATTGTAATGAGCCTTAGTGAGCTCGAGAGCCGTAGATTCTCTGGGATAGTCGTTCATGTAGGGGCTAATGATATTCGCCTTCTCTAGTCAGAGGTAACTAAGGCAAATTTTGTAGAGGTGGTTAGAGTTGCGAAGGCAATGTCCGATGCAGTAGTGTGCTCTGGCCCCATCCCAATGCGGTGAGGTGACCAAGCAGTTGCTAAACAGTTGCTAAACTGCTGGCTGTCCAAGTGGTGCTCTGAAAACAACGTGGGTTTTTAGACAATTGGACAACCTTTGAGTGTAAGCCTGACCTTTTAGGATGGGATAGAATGTGTCCAACCCACTTGTGAGGGTGCTGCTCTCATCTCCTGCAACATTGCCTATAATCTTATGGCCAGATTGGTTAGGGGCTGACTATCCAAAGCAGGGGTCAGGCAGCAGACAGTCAGGCTTAACCAACTGTCTGCTGGTAGCCATGCATTGTCACCCAGAACTCACATTATTGAAACTGTGCCTGATACCAACATCTGTCCTAAACGTAAATGCACTCAAAAAGGTTTAATAATCTCATTAGTATAAACACAGATAGCTCCCATATAAATAACAACCTTAGATTAAAGCTAGGATTACTTAACATTAGATCACTTACAAACAAAGTAGTGATTGTAAATGATCACTGATAAATGCTTACACGCTCTCTGTCATACTGAAACTTGGATTAGACCGGATGAATATTTAGCCTTAAAATGAAGCCTCACCTCCTGGATTCAGTCATGTTCATCGCTCTCATCCTAATGGTCATGGGGAGGCATAGCTAGAATTTTTGACAAAGAGCTAGGTGTTACAACTAAATCTCGTTACAAAGCTAATTCGTTTGAAATACTGATTCTTAATGTGACTGATCCATCGTTATGGAAGTTATGTTCACTTTGACAATGAGCAGGATCCACTTAAAACTGCTTTTGAGTCTATTTTAGAATCCTTGAGTATCACTCAATGTGATGGGACCACTGCTGTAATCATACTTTAGATCTAATATTAACATTTGGTATTAATATAGATAACCATGTTTTCTCACAAAGTGATTTGATTTCAGATCGCTATCTTTTAGTATTTGAGCTATCTCTAATAAATAAAATCCTTCTGCCTCGTTAACACTCCAAGTGCACTATCACATCTGCTACTCCAGCTGCGGTTATTAATAACCTACCAGACTTAAAACTTAATACACATATGGAGCCCAATCATCTTGAGTATGTAAATGACCAATTAGAAAGTGTGTTTTGCTCAACCCTGGATATAATTGCTCCTGCTAGGGTCAAACGCATTAGGGAAAAAAGGCTAGCACCATGGTATAAAGACCACACCCATACCTTAAAGTAAAGAACGTGGCGCTTAGAGCGCAAGTGGCGACATAGTAAATTGGAGGTATTTAAGATTGCTTGGAGGGATAACATGGCATAAGCATGCCTTCACTAAAGCTAAAGCTGCATATTTTTAATTTTCTCATTTATCATAGAGAAAAATAAGAGTAATCCTAGATTTGTCTTTAATGCAGTCTCCAAATGAAAAGAAAACCCTACAGGAAGTGATTCTTTCGTTTTGTGTCATTTTAACAGTGTTACGGTCCAGGCATCCCAAGCCGGGGGGCGTCGCCGGCCGCGTCAACATGGCAGTCGCACTGCTATAAATAGCGCTTCCTAAATGCCGCCCGCTGGCGCACTATCGATGTCTATACGTGAATTATTCCGTGTATCGAAGAGAACCTCAGTAGCGATTCCCGTTAGGGCTTACCGGTACGACTGGTCCGATAAGCGGATCAGCCGAGTAGAGCTCAGGAGACTCGAGGTAATATTGCCAGGGAATTAGGTACGAAAATAGGGACAGACTATCGCTACTGACCTCTCTTCCTCCTAAGTTCCACTGCGCTCCCCGCGGTCGCTTGCCGTCGCCCATCGGGTCTCTCTCTCTCTCTCTCTCTCTCCGGCTTGCTGCTGCCTCAGCGTGCATTCCTTCCCTCAGGGAAGTGCCTTATCCTTCGGTTTATTGCCTGTTTGTTTGGCGCTGCGCACCCCGTGCAGCGCGGCCGAAGCTTCGGCTAATACTACGGCTATCCCTGGGTCTCCTTAGAGATCCCCCCACCGCGCATGCACAGCTCGTCCACGAGTTCGCTGTTCAGCGATCTTCTTTCATTTTGTTTAATCCAACCAAACCTAACCGCCCTCCCACGCCAGGGGCGTTTGTTTGTTAGGTTCATATTAATTCCCATTCCTTATTATATGCCCTTTTTGGCGCTCGCTGCCTTTGTTTGAGTCCATTGTGTACCGCCCCTCCGTTTGCCCTTACTCCCTTATTCAGCTGCGCCCGCGTCTTCTCTCACGGCCACTTGGTGTAGTGGCAACTCACTCGCCACACACTGCACTGAAGCCCAAGATCGAATCCCGGCCTCAGATACTTGCACGAGTGTCAGGGCTTTCCCCATTAGGCTGCAATCCGTTCCCCCGCCGCTACACCAAGGTGTATTTGCTTCTTTCTTTATTTCAAACTATCAAATTCCTTTTGTTCCATATTTCATATTCCTTTTTTCCTGCATTTGGGTCCTCCTTCCTCAGCCCCTTTCCCTCGACCAGTGCCCCTTCCCCTGGTCGGTTCATAACAGTATAGTGCGCCCAGTATGGACCCAGCAGGTGCACCTCCCCCTCAACCCCCTCCAATGGTGGGGACTGTGCTCCAGCACCATGGCGTCACCCTTGGTCGGCATGAGCAGCAACTAATGGCCCTGGTGCAACAGGTACAGGAACTTACCTTGGCGGTTACCCAGCTGACGGCCAAGCTTTCGTGTACACCTCCGCCTCAGGGGCCCCTAGGGTCGTTGCTACGGGGGATACCCCTATCGCCGCCCCCGAGAGGTTCGCGGGGGAAGCGGAGTGCTGCAAGGGGTTTTTACTGCAATGCTCGCTGACGTTTGAGCTGCAGCCCTCCCGCTTTCCCACGCAACGCTCTCGGGTGGCCGCGACTCGACTCACTGAGCTCGTTCAGGGTTCACGCTCGGCGGCCGAGTATGCCATTGATTTTCAGACCCTGGCCGCTGAGAGCGGTTGGAATGACCCGGCCCTTATGGCCGTCTTCCAGAAGGGCCTCAGTGAGGGTCTCAAGGATGACCTGGCCACACGTGACCCTCCTGCGACCCTTAATGATCTCTACGCCCTCGCTACTTCCCTGGACACCCGCCGACGCCAGAAGGCCCGGGAAAAGGCCGCCGCCCACGGGTCTCGGTACCCCGTTTGGCCCGCTCGGGCTCAAGTCATGTACCCTCCGGCCAGCAGAGACACCGAGGAACCCATGGACCTGGCCAGGGCCGGTTCCTCTCCTTCGGGATCCAGGGCGGGATCCTCATGCCTGTCGGGAAACGCAAGGGCAGGGACCGGGCAGGGAGGCCGGTCCTTGACGCGCCCGAACTTCTCCAGTCCAGTCTCTTCCTGCAGGCCAGTATTGGCCCGGGAGGGGGTCCCCTCAAGGCCGTTCGGGCCCTGAACGATTCTGGGGCCGCCGGCAACTTTATTGACGTTCGCCTTGCCCAACAGCTCCACGCTCGGCTGGAGGTTCTTTAGGACCCTGGACGGTCGCTCCTTGGGGTTGTGGTCCCGTTACGCACCAGACCTCCCCCCTCCAGGTGGTCATCGGGGACCACACCGAGCTGCTGCCTCTCCTGGTCACCCAAACACCCCATAACCAACTGGTTTTGGGACTTCCCTGGCTGCAACACCACAACCCCTCTATCGACTGGCAGTCCGGCTCGGTCTTTTCTTGGTCCCCTAAGTGTCTGGAGGCCTGCCTCATTCCCCCGCCTACTCCTCCGGTGCAACAGCCCGGGCCAGACCTCTCCTCAGTCCCAGCCCAGTACAAGGACTTGGGCAGGGTGTTCAGCAAAGGGGAGGCCTAGCGAGTATGACTGTGCCATCAATCTTCTGCCCGGTGCTTCCCCCCCTCGGGGGAGGCTCTTCTTTCTCAATCGCACCGAACAGGAGGCCATGCGGTCGTACATCGCCGAGGCCTTGCGTGCGGGGTTCATTTGACCGTCCTCTTCACCCGCAGGGGCGGGCTTCTTTTTTTGTGGGGAAAAAGGACGGGTCCCTTCATCCTTACGTTGACTACCGGGGCCTCAACGCCATAACGGTCAAGGACCGTTACCCCCTGCCTCTAATGAACATGGCTTTTGAGGCGCTCCAGGGCGGCAGGATTTTCACTAAACTGGACTTCAGGAGTGCCTACAACCTTGTCCGTGTTCGGCCGGGGGACGAGTGGAAGACGGCTTTCCTTACGCCCACGGGGCATTATGAGTACCTGGTAATGCCCTTCGGCCTCATGAATGCCCCCGCCGTCTTCCAACGTCTTAACGACGTCTTGCGAGAGGCCCTCGACCGGTATGTCTACGTCTACCTCGACGACATCCTCATTTTCAGCAAGACTAAGGCGAAACACATCCGGCACGTCTGCCGCGTCCTCCAGCTTCTCCTCGCCAACCGCCTATTCGTGAAATTGGAGAAGTCGGTGTTCCATGTCTCCTCTGTCTCCTTCTTGGGGGTTGTGGTCTCCCATGGGAGTCTGAGCATGGACCCGGTCAAGACCCAGGCGGTGGCGGAGTGGCCCCGTCCCTCTTCGGTACGGCAGGTCCAGCGGTTCCTGGGCTTTGCCAATTTCTTCCGTCAGTTTGTCAGGGACTTCGGGACCATCGCCGTCCCGCTCACCTCCCTCACCCGCAAGGAGGCCGGGCCATTCCGCTGGTCGGAGGAGGCGGAACGGGCCTTCCTGGAGATCAAGAGGCTCCTGACCAACCCGCCCGTGCCTTTGCTTCCCTGACCCCAAGGAGGCATTCGTCGTCGAGGTAGACGCTTCCGAAGTGGGAGTTGGGGCCGTTCTCTCCCAACGGACCGCCCCAGCCCACAAAAACTCCGCCCCTGCGCCTATTTTTCCCGGCGTTTGACACCCGCCGAGCGCAATTACCCGGTCGGAGACCGGGAACTCCTGGCCATAAAGCTGGCGTTAGAGGAGTGGCGCCACTGGTTGGAGGGGGCCAAGCACCCATTCCTGGTCTGGATGGACCACAAGAACCTGGCATACATACAGCAGGCCAAACGCCTTAATGCCCGTCAGGCTCGTTGGTCGCTGTTCTTTGCCAGGTTCAACTTCACGGTATCCTTCCGGCCAGGCTCTAGGAACGTGAAGCCCGACGCCCTCTCCAGGCAGTGGGATCCCCCCGAGGCGCCCTCTGCGCCTGACCCCGTACTTCCCTCTGCTCGGTTCGTCGGTGCCCTCACCTGGGAGGTCGACCAGGCTATCACCAGGGGCCTCCGCCGTGAACCCGACCCAGGGAATGGCCCACCAGGCCGCAGGTTCGTCTCTGCTTCTGCTCGCAGGGAAGTCATGCGCTGGGGCCACGAGGCCCCCTTCACAGCGCACCCGGGAGGCACTTGGACTTACGAGTTCCTCAGGCGGACCTTCTGGTGGCCCGGCATGGAGGCGGACGTCAAGGGCTTTGTTGCTCATCACATCACCAAACTATTCAGCAACCTTACACATGCAGCACTAGGGAAGACATCTGTTTAATTAGCTGTAAATCAAGACTAGAATATTTTACCCCAATTACTAGTACTGAAATATCTGCACTGATTAGCTCGTCTAAGTCATCAACGTGTTTATTAGATCCAATTCCTACACGTCTACTCAAACAAGTATTACCTAGTGTTATAGAGCCACTGTTAGTTATTTTAAATTCATCCCTTACCTTTGGTTATGTGCCCAAATCCTTTAAGTGTGCCGTTATTAAACCACTTATTACAAAAAAACAGACTCTTGTGTGATATCTAATTATAGACCAATTTCATATTTACCGTTTCTCTCCAAAATCTTAGAAAAAGTGTCTATCAGAAGCAGTGTAGTTACCTCCAAAGGAATGGTATTTATGAAACATTTGAGTCTGGCTTCAGGCCCCATCATAGTACTGAAACATTATTAATTAAGGTATTAAATGATTTATTAATGTCCTCAGATAATAGATGTTCTTTTCTTGTTCTGTGACATTTAAGTGCAGCATTTGATGCTATAGATCGCAATGTTTTACTAAACAGGCTAGAAAATACTGTAGCTATTAAGGGATCGGCACTTTCTTGGTTTAAATCCTACTTGATTGACCAGTACCACTTTGTTCATGTAAATGATCTATGCTCTAAGCTCTCAAAAGTGAAGTATGGTGTGTCTCAGGGGTCAGTGCTTGGCCTGCTTTTATTCTCTCTGTACATGCTACCACTAGGCTCAGTTATTTGTAAAAATGGCATTAGTTTCCACTGCTGTGCAGATGATACATAGCTGTACATATTAGCCAAACCAATTGATGGCCTTACAATCAGCAAATTTGGGGATTGTGTAAAGGAAATAAAAGATTGGATGTCATGTAATTTTCTCTTACTTAATTCAGATAAAACTGAGGTTTTATTAGTGGGACCCAAGGCTGTGAGAGACAGGTTTGCTACATCTGTCCTAAATCTAGATGGCTGTTCAGTATTTCCCAGTAAAACTTAGGTGTCATATTTGATTCAGATCTCTTCTTTGATGTGCACATTAGCAATATCACTTGAATTGCTTTCTTTCAATTACATAATATTGCTAAATTAAAAATATCCTCTCTTTTAATGATGTGGAGAAACTGGTTAATGTGTTTATAACCTCAAGGTTGGATTACTGTAACACTTTACCTACTGGCTGCTTTAGCAAGTCTATGAATAAACTTCAATTAGTTCAAAATGCAGCTGAGTGCTAACTCAAACTGGAAAATTTGATCATATCACTCCTGTTCTATCATCATTACACTGGCTACCAGTTAAATTCCTCATTGATTACAAAATACCTCTTATAACATATAAAGCTCTGTGTGGCTTGGCTCCACATTATCTGAGTAAACTCTTAGAATTTTACAAGCCAGCATGTCTACTTCGTTCGCAGGATGCAGGACGTCTTTTAGTTCCTAGAATTAAAAAAGTAACAGCAGGGGGAAAGGCTTTCTCATACATGGCCCCCAAACTATGGAATAAACTTCCCACTTTAGTTAGAGACTCAGACACTCTCCAAATTTTTAAGAGTCTACATTATGTCTACGCTAAAGACATACTTATTTATGCAGGATTTTGACTACATTTAGACTGGGATGCATGGCTTGGGTCGCTGAGGCCAGAGTCTGGAGTCACGTTTGGCCTGCCTGCATTGTCACTCCTTGTCCTTTAGCCGTAGTGTCTGGTGGGCGGTCTGGCTGAGCTGGGCTTCGGTTTTTGTGATCTTGACTTGTGCATCCTTGCCTTAGACTAAGAGCAGAGCTGTGGGTTCATAGTCAAAAAGCCTTATGGTGATCAGAGACGTGGGGTTGCAGAAATCTCATGTGATCCCTCTTGGCTGTGTTACCTTCCGGTTCTCCTCTTTCTAGCTATGCTGCTATAGCTAATGCTGCCGGGGTCTCTTGCTACAATGTGCTCTTAATCAATAACTAATTACATTTCCTGTTTTTTGTTTGAGCTGTGTTCCTGTGCCGGTTCCGATTCCACACATGAGGTTCATCCGCTTTGGCATCACTCAGGCTGTATCCTTCATCGGCTCCGGTCCCACCATGCCTGGGCCACACCAGAGGGCAGTGACTCTCTCCCTCTTCCGGTTGGCTGAGGGCGAAGTGCTGCCAAGAACTTTCCTGCTTAGACTCAAGAACCTGGAGTGACTCTGTGTATCAGACTACTCAATGCAGATGTGTATATTTGACATTTTATTTGAACTGTCACTCCAAGACTTATTAGTTTAGATAAATTTATCAAATAAAATTATTTTATATATATATATATATATATATATATATATATATATATATATATATATATATATATATTATATAAAAATAAAATTATTAGATTTATCATCTACGCCACCCAAGGAGGTTGGGTCTCTTTTTGAGTCTTGGTCCTCACAAGGTTTCTTCCTCAGGACGCTTAGGGAGTTTTTCCTTGCCACTGTTGCCCTAGGTTTGCTCAATTTGGGATCGTTTGTAGACATTAGGATATAATCTAAAATTGTAAAGTTGCTTTGAGACAATGCTCCATTGTAAAAAGTGCTATATATGTTATGTATAAACAAAGCTGACTTGACTTAACTTGCTTGGGGTGATATAGCATAAGGTATATTCAAGAGGGTGTTCATGTCAAGGATAGATCAAAAACTGTCCTTCAGACATCAGATATATCTCAGTCAGAAGAGGCTATTTTACCAGCAAAAGCCCTTCCACTGGGTGATGAAAAGATACTTATGGACAATGCTAAAAATAGATCTGTGTAGAACTGCTCCCTTGAAATGTAGAGGCTAAATTATAGCTGATAGGCTGCCTGGACACAGTAGTTCATTCTGCAGCATCCTAACAAGCCTATCTGCCAAGCAACTGTGGCACCATAAAAAGCCATACATCAAAATAGGCATAGCAAGCCATGGCATTATCAGATGACCTTCAGTATTTGAATGGTATATATCTATTGATATATGCTTTTGAGTTGTTCTTCATTACAGCTTGCTATTCTGTAAAGAGCTCTGTTCTACAAACCTCATTTTTAACACAACCATAAACATGAGGTGAATTTGTGACTCATGTTTAATATAGAGTCACAGAATCATGCTTAAATAATTGTTTTTGTCAGCACTAATCAGAGTCGGGCAGCTAAAGGTTGATATACTTGTCACATTCACCGCTGCTCAAATCACATTTGCTGGACTCCAATCCCAGCATGCTTTGCTAGCACACACTACCGGCAAAGCCAGATCAATCCCATTCTCCAGCATACTAAGCTTGTGTACTTGTTCCCTGTTCTCCCCAGTCACCCGGCCTGCATATATTCCCCTTTTTCCCCAAACTCAAGGTAAAGTAACATACTCTGCTCATGGCAATGAGCACTCTATTCTTAGCTTTGATTACAGTTAAACTTTGCTTATCCTTCTACCAACCTTGTGACCTCTGGTACCTTCTTGTACATTGACGACTGCCATTCACCCTAACCACAGCCTAGCTACGTTCATTTCTATTTTTCCTATGCTCAATCTAAATGAAACTTTTGTGAGTTCTGATTCTGCATTCTTCTCCGTTATTTGGCACATTGTCACAGCTTACTTCACTACCATGGAGAACATAGCAACTAAATGCCGCTCTCACATCGGCTAATGTTAATGTTTATGAGTCCACTTAACAACAATGGTGTGCATGGCAAAGTTGCAAGGAGAAAGCCACTGTTGTCCAAAAAGATTGCTACCCATCTACATTTTGTTAAGCTCACATAAACAGTCCAGAAAAACATTGGATGGATGATAACAAAATAGATATTTTTGGTTTAAATAAAATGCATTATGTCTGGGAAAAAAAGAAAATACTGCATTCCAGCAGAAAAACCTTCTGTGAAATATGGTAATGGCTTAGGACTGTTCTGCATCTGGGCCAGGATGGCTTACCATAATTTATGGAACAATGAATTGTGAAATTTACCAGCAAAAAGGAAACTACATATGCCCATGAACTGAATCTCAAGAGGGCTCTGCAGGACTGAGAAATAGTTACCACAACATTTAGTTACAGTTATTGCTACACGAGGGGGTTACATCAGATACTTAAAGCAAAAGTTCATATACTTTTACCATTCACATTATGTAATATTGGATCATTTTCTGCAATAAATAACTAAAGTAAATTTTATCTCATTTATTTCATTGGCTTTTTTATATCTATGTTTAGGATTTTATATATTTTAGGTCATATTTATGAAGAAATACAGAAAATCTTAAAGGGTTCACAAATTTTCAAGCATCATTGTATGCAATCACCCCCGCACAAATCGTTGGTCGCTGGGCACCATCCGAGTTTATCACCTTCTGAAGTGGGTCTCCTATCCTTAAGCATCTGAGAATGGACTGAGTGCAGTTCTTTTCTAGTGACAGGGCACCCAAGCTTCACTACCGTTTTACTACCACAAACTCTAACCGGTGGAGCACAATTATGACATGGTGAAAGGGAAATTCTAGCCAGCAAGTATGTGCCTCACTCCCCCAATCAGTGCCTGGTCACTTGAACACACTTCTCCCTCTGCACTGGATATCTGTGTTAAGTCTGCAGTCAGTAGTTGATAGCCCAAAGGTACAGATGCAAATACCTGTGCCAGAATTTGGACAGGTTCATTCTCCACCAGCACCATAAGACTCCTAAGACCCTTCCAGTGGGTAAACGTCACCTTCTTTCTATCCCTGAATCCCTTTGGTAGTACATGCTGCTGACTTCATTACAGACATCCCCTCCTTACAGGACAATATGGTCATGCTGACAATGGTGGATAGCCTCTCCAAGGTACTGAAGTTCATCCCTCTGCTGCAGATCCCCATAAAATTTTTTTCTTCATATTCTGTGTGGTGGAACTTCATTTCGATAAGCTGAAGCAGCCAGTCGAGGAAGCTGAGGGGGCAAAGATAATCCTCACATGCCCTGAACTGGCATGTCGCCCACCAAGCTGCTACACAGTTGCCAGTGAGCCATTACTACTCAGCACTGAGGAGGACATGTCACGGTATTGAAACTGAATGACTGGTGCTTTCGTGGATGTATCTATTTTTTGTGCAGGAAGTGAGGACACAAAGCATGCCGTTGAAGAAAACTGTTGCCAGTGTTAAACGAGATAGAACCCAGCCAAAGTGGGCTGATTGGCTGCACAACTATTTCACCCTCCCAGCTGAGTGTGCAGTTGGATGTATCTAGCAGAGTTTTGGTTTGAGTTTAGCATTAACAGAGTACCCTTGACCATGTTAGTGTATACTGAATCCACTGTTTCTAACATTAAATCCAGTGCGTTACACCATCTGGATAGTAATTATAAATCTACCAGTGGCACAATGCTTAAATTTGTGATGGCAAAGAGCCATTGCCTATGCTGGGACAGTGGCAGCTAGATATTTGCTGTATATTTGATATTTGAATACCGCCACAATTTCTGGTTGACTCTTCCTTAGGAAGCTTGTATTATCAGATTGTACAATATAACTTTGCAATACTTTGATTTACACAGGTGACCAAAGTGCTCCCACTTTACGCTCACAACAGTTCAGGAACTGTATAACGTACAGTGGCAGCAACTTTGGGGACTTCTGGAATCATCTGCAGAGGGTTTTGTGGCTGTGTGCAAACTAACTTGGCGATGCCAACCTTCCTGAATCCGCATTGCCTGATCTGGGTCAAATGGCAGATTGCCACTTAATAGATCAAAGAAATAGCATCACCAGCATCACTTAACCATCTGGCAGCCAATGGATGGCACCTGAAGTACTCATTAAGAAAAACAATGGTGAGTGGTACATTTATGTTGATTGTCACTTAAATGCTGTTACTAAACTGTACTCATATCCATTCCCATGTCTTCACAACACTCTTTAATGGTTTTCTAATTTGCTGGTTCCTAGCTTGCTGGATATCTGCAGCAGATAATTTAAGGTTGCATTTACTGACAATGCATAAACCAGGTTTTTCTTTTGGTGATGGACTATGGCAGTTCATGGCCAGTCCATTTCAATTGGTTATATTAAAGTCATTAATGGAGTAAATTCTGACAAATATTTGTACCTAAACAACATGCTTGTGCATGCATATCTGTTTGACAAAGAGTTGCACAATCTTATTGCACAAGGTTAGCTTTTTATGGCACATTTTCAGGGAATACAGCATGGTCATGGACCTGGCAAAAATAAAGTGGTTCAGTGGTGGCCCATGTTAGCCAACAAAAAGTAGTTGTACAGCTTCCTGGGGCTAGCACTGTACTACCATCATTTTGTCCAGGGCTTTGATGACATTTCTGAGCTGCCTCATGGCCAAATGTATGATTTTAAGTGATCTGACTAGGTGGAGGTGGCATGTAGGCCACCAAAACCTATTCTCTACATGTGTCTGGTGCTCTGTTTGTGATAGACACTGACTTCAGTTATGTGGGCATCAGGGTGGTTCCAGATACATGTCAGAGAGACGGGATGGAGCACAACTACTGTCTTGTGCAATGTGACGTGTTGACCATAGTGGCAGGCCTTAAGCACTTTAAACCTTACCCTCCACCATGCCATTCACCCTCCACATGGATCACACTTCACTGACAAGTCTGATGTGATTCTGTGAATCAGAAGGACCGGTAGCCTGAAGGATTGCTGCGCTCCAATCTTTCCAGTTCTCTATATATCATAGATAGCTGCTTGTTCATTCTGACCGCAGCTGTGCGGAGGTGCACTGCCATCACTGCGAGTAGTTGTAAGTGGAGCAAAGTCCAGTGGAGAGGTGTCCTGTGGTGAAAACCACAGGGCCAGGACAACAGCTCAGTATAGATGAGTTATGCCAGGCGTAGGAAAAGTTTATATAGGAGGCATAGGAGTTTTTCCTCAGGCACATTGGAGCAGTGCATGGTACAGCTGAGATCAGACACTTCAGGGTTTCAAAAAACACTCTGTCTTTGACAAGGGTTCTGCTGCCTGAGCTGTCAGAACGATGTGAAGCTGCTTGCCCACTGCTGCGACATGTTCACAACCCGAAAGTGGCTGGTGGAGCTCTTTTGTGTTCAGTTGTCAGTCATACTGACCATAGATGATATATCAAAAATAACTAGCCCTATTTTGTCAAATGGCACAGGGCATGTGTGGTCCACAACCAGAGCACTGCTACCACAGTGGAATCTTCTGGAACGTTTTTTTCTGTTGTTTTGGGGTCCTGGAAGAGCTCCATAGTGACCAAGTAAGCAATTTCTTGGTGTGGGTCATGGTGGAGGTATGTGAGTGGCTCAGGATTAAGAAGATTCAGACCACACTGCTCCATCCAGTCTTCACCCAACTTGCAACTGGGATGAACCAGCACCACGATGATTGGGACCAGCACCTGCCTTTGGTGTTGCTGGCTTGTTTAATAGCTACGAATTAGTAAATGTTAATATTTGGGAGCAAGCTTCACACCTCAGTGGAGCTAGTGTTTGGAATTCCACTGGGAGAGGAAGCAGGAACAAGTTTTATAACTTGACACAGGCCTCCAATTCTGTATGATCAGCAACAGTGAAGTGCATGTGTTAATTAACAACAACAATAATAATAAAAATCATAATATTTCAAGTAATATGTAGTCAACCAAACTATCCCAAATCAAATAACAGGTGACGATATGAGGAAATACAACTCAACAGTTTTTAACACCCAAGGTCTTTACATGCTGTAAATTTGTGCCATCAATGTGAGGCATGTGAGATTCTAATCTTTGATTAGTAAAAAATAAAAAACAGGTTAAGCAACAGACTGTAAATTCATTAGCCCTAAAGCTCAAGATTTATCAAGAATGATCTTGTTTCTAAGGCAGGAAGTGGCAATTTAACATGTAAGCCATTGAGTTGTATTAGACTACGTTGCTTTCAGTATATACATTGATTATGATGTTGTAACTATACAACAGTTACAACATCAACTAAACAACACTATACAACTATGCACAAATGGTGTTTGATTAGCCCTGTCCACATTTCATACATGAACATTAAATAGTTCTGTTTCATTCATTTTCTTGTGCTCTTAATCCTAGCCAGAGTTGTGGGAAAGCCAAATGTTTTACAAATATCCAAAAAGTTGATTTTTTACAAACCTCATTAACAGCACTTAAATAAACATGAATGATGATATTTATCCTTGTTTTCAAATCACAGCTACCAGTAAAAAATTACTACTGCTATTTGAGAATTACCAATTAGCTTTCAAATACTTTACGTAGATATTTAATCATAAATCAAGTATAGCGATGTTACAGTAGATGCCATGACAAGCTATGCAAATACCAGACGTGCTAAGCTTCTTTAATCAGGAGAGGTATATAGCTTATTTAGAGACGCATTCAGTTGCAGTATTGTAATTCTCTATAAGCAGAACACAAATTACCAAGGTGTACGTGAGATCAACTACGTTTCCTTTCTCTGTTGCTATGCTATGATACTAGGAAATATTCAGCATGAAAAAGCTTTTCAGAAAGAGCAACATTTAGTTGTGCAAAAAACAAATGACTTGGCCTTCTACTATACACAAATCTTTTCATTTCACAAATCTTTCATTCATTTTTTATTTCATCCATGTTTCCAATTACATGTATGAAAGAACAGCTTGATGCAAAAGAAACAGCAAGAGAAAAAGTGACTATGCTAACTGTTTGCTATTTGCTGATGTATCAAAACAACTCTTTAGCACTAAAAGTCACTAACCTCAGTGGCATTACAGTAATTCTCACAAGGACATATTTAACTTTTTTATACTCCTATATGACATCCTCTATTCATCAAGGCTGTGTTTTACATAAACAAATTTCAAATATTGCTTTCTTTGTAATAAAATACACCTGAGTTCAGATGCCAAAAGATAAGATTGCATCTAATATCACAATCCTGTTAAAATTAAAACAATGAAGCACTGAAAACAACTTTTAAAAACACATAGCATACTTCAACATTACAAAGGCGCCAATATAATTTCTACGCTGTAGGATGGATACACATTTGACTACACATAGAAGGAGGACATTTAAGACGAATACAAATAAAAGGAGAGAATTATTAGTCTTAATTTTTATTCTTTCTTTGTGACAGAAGTTGTGAGACGCAACATTCCCCACTCCACCATAATATGAAACAAAGAAACAATGCTTAAAATGGCCAAAACAACACAGAATTGCTACCATATATACATGTATTTATATATGCAAAATTAAGAAAGGTTGTAACAAATTAGGGCAACTAGGTGGCACAGTACTTGGCACCATTGGGTCACAGTTCCATGGGCTCAGATTCGATTCCTGGACCAGATGCTGCCCGTTTGGAATTTGCATGTTCTTCCCACAGTTCAAAACCATGCGTTAGGTCACTTGGCATTCCTAAGAGTGACCCTGTGTGAATGAGGGAAGTGTGTGCCTGTGTGTGTGTGTGGCTCTCATAATACTGCAATGGAATAAAGTGTGTATGGCACGAATGGATTAATGTACTAAATGAATAAATCTTTTAAATATATTACAGTCGATTACCAATGACACATTGAACATAAAGAAATATTTATTGCCTGAGCCAGTTTGATCTCTGATCATGATAATTTTAAAACAACTAATCTTTGGCAGCAAAACAAATAGTGGCACAAAACAATGACTGACATTTTGATTTATATTTAATATAACCTATTATATCAAACCTTGTTTGGTTCCAACTCAAGTGTTTTATTATATATTTGGAAAGCATATTCTAACTCTGGAATAGAACTCCCAGAGTGTAAGATATTTAAAGAATTGGAATAGGGTTTGGGGTTGGGGTTGCTACCAAGACTACAGCCTTCCGAGTGCTAGAAGTGTATATCATTTTAAAGTTATTTAAAAATGTACATAAAACAGTGTTGTTTGATTGCACCAATTATATATGATATCTATTAATTTCACAAATATTTGTTGAGAAAACATGTGCATTCAAAAACAACTTGGAAAATCATGGACGTTCCTGCTAATTCCTCTATACCAGGGGCACCGACCACACATTAGCCAAGTAAAATGCACATTTCTGTAAATACTGGTATAATAGACTACATCACATTGTATTTTTAAAGAATTTAATTGTAAATCATGGTGGAAAATAAGTATTTGATCACCCACAAACAAGCAGAATTTCTGGCTCTCACAGACCTGTAGCTTCTTCTTTAAGAAGCTCTTCTGTCCTCCACTTACCTGTATTAATGGCACCTGTTTGTCCTCGTTATCTGTATAAAAGACACCTGTCCACAGCCTCAAACATTCAGACTCCAAAGCCAACCATGGCCAAAACCAAAGAGCTGTTGAAGGACACCAGGAAGAAAATTGTAGACCTGCACCAGGTCGGGAAGAGTGAATCTATAATAGGCCAGCAGGTTGGTGTGAATATGAGAGTGTGAATGTGAATATGTGTGAGTAAGTAAATAGAAGAGATACAAGACCATTGACAATCTTCCTCGATCTGGGGCCCCACACAAGATCTCATCCCCTGGGGTCAAAATGATCATGAGAACGTTGAGCATAAAACCCAGAACTATACGGAGGAACCTGATGAATGACCTGCAGAGAGCTGGGACCAAAATAACAAAGGCTACCATCAGTAACACACTACGCTGAGAGGGACTCAGACCTTACAGTGCCAGGTGTGTCTCCCTGCTTAAGCCAGTACATGTCCAGGCCCGTCTGAAGTTTGCCAGAGAGCATATGGATGATCCAGAAGAGGATTGGGAGAATATCAGTGGTCAGATGAAACCAAAATAGAACTTTTTGGTAAAAACTCATCTCGTCATGTTTGGAGGAAAAGGAATGCTGAGTTGCATCCCAAGAACACCATACCTACTGTGAAGCATGGGGGTGGAAACATCATGCTTTGGGGCTGTTTTTCTGCATAGGGGACAGGACAACTGATCCATGTTAAGGGAAGAATGAACAGGGCTTTGTATCGTGAGATTTCAAGCCAAAACCTCCTTCCATCAGTGAAAGCATTGAAGATGGATCTTCCAGCATGACAATGATCCCAAACACACCGCTCGGGCAATGAAGGAGTGGCTTTGTAAAAAGCATTTCAAAGTCCTGGAGTGGCCTAGCCAGTCTCCAGACCTCAACCCCATAGAACATTTCTGGAGGAAGAAAGTCCATGTCACCCAGCTTAAGCCCCAAAACATCACTGGTCTAGAGGACATCTGCATGGAGTAATGGGTCAAAATACCAGCTACAGTGTGTGCAAACCTGGTGAAGACTTACAGGAAACGTTTGACCTCTGTCATTGCCAACAAAGGTTATGTTACAAAGTATTGAGTTGAACTTTTGTTATTGACCAAATACTCATTTTCCATCATAATTTACAATAAAAAAAATTTAAATTCCTACAATGTGATTTTCCAATGGGATTTTTTTTTTGTCTCTCATTGAAGTGTACCTATCTAGTTGAATTGTACCTATGATGAAAATTACAGACCTCTCTCATGTTTCAAAGTAGGAGAACTTCAATCAGTGGCTGACTAAATACTTTTTTTTCCCCACTGTATTTGAGGAAATCAATAGCTTCAATAGGAATCACTAGATTTAACAGGAATCAATATTGTGATTAGGAAGGAGACAGCAATGTCAAGGCACAGGGGATGTTTTTTATATAAATATATTGCTGCAGTGTAGCTTTAATAGATATACATCCATCGATGACATGAAACCTGCCAAATATGCTGTGCTACATGTCACATGTGAATCTGTTGGCAGGAATGAGTTGGGTTTGTTCACCATCACTGTGCTATGAGAAGCCATGAGAAGATATTAGATCATCAAAATAACAGTTATAGAGATAACAGGAACAGAACACAACAGAGACTTATAAGTACTTATGTGCAGAGTGAACTAAATGTGATCTTGCTATAATCATGCACAGATCTTATAATGTGTACATCAGTCATTACCAAACACATATACATGTCACATGCAATTCATGAGGAGCAAGCAAGACTTAAAGAAAATATTCAATAAATTAGTTTTGTGGATTTCAGAAGGGTGTAAATGCTTGTCTAGATAAATGTGTAATGCTGCAAATCTGAAAGGCTCAAGGGTTAAAGGTTTTCTGCTGGTTGCAGGGTACTGTGAATGTGTTATCTACTGAGGAGATGGAGTGAACTATAGAATAGATGGAGTGAAATGTAAGTGTTCCACAGGCATGACCGCCATCAAGAAATTGACTTTGGTGACCTTTTAAATGAGACATATAGAGTACATACAGAAACACGATGACCTGCACATATGCATTCACACAATGACTGTCTGATTTTACATGCATACACAGAGGCAAAATAAAGTTCTTAATTATAACGAGTCATTGTCATTTGTATAACAGGCGAAGGCTTTCAATGCAAAAAGGATGTGGAGTGACTGAGTTCTGTATGCATAAATTTTAAATACAATACTCCATAGTGATTTTATGATTATGTGTTTAATGGCTTGTTATTGTGCTGTGAGATATTGCTGTAATTAAGTTTAATTTGTAATTGAAGTGGTTACACAGCCAGCATGGTGACCTCACTATCTAATCTTGCTGGGCATTAAACTTACTCCCCACTGGAGATTGTATTTTATGTTCTCACAACCAATCATGTGTCCTGTGGTCTAAGCAATAAAACAGCCACAATTGTAAGTTATGGTCAATTACAGATGTTTTATGACCACTCTGTGAGCCAAGCTGTCTACTGTTGCAAACTTCATAACTGATCATGGGTTACTGTTGTACATGACAGAACATATGTGATTTAATATGTTTATTTAATAAAATAAAACATATAATATTTTATATGTATATAGAGCTCTGCAAATATGTTGTAAAAAATACATAAATAAAATAAATAAATAAATAATAAGCTTTTGGAATACTAATTGTAAAGCTCTGGGTTTAAATCCTAGATCATCCAAGTCGCCACTGTTGTTCACTTGAGCAATGCGATTAACTCTCAGGTGCTCAGTTCAGTTGGCATGTCTGCCATATGCTGCAAATATAAATTTTATTCTTCACATGAAAGGCCAATAGATGCTTAATTCATAATCATTATAACTTATAATTTCTAGAAATTTCAGTTGAACATCTGTTGTGTTGCAGCAGACTGCTTGCAGACTCAGAGCAAAAATAATTAAATGAAAAGTGACGAGACCTCAGACACAAGAGCTTGTGAGATGCTAACTGGAAGATGAGACAAGAAAGATTATGAAGCTCTAAAACCCAAACACAAACAGGAGAGCAATATTCAAACAGCATGAGTGTATCTGATGAGACAGGACATTCTCAAAGTGTTATGGCCGCCGCAAGCAATATGCTCCAGCACCACCATGACTGGGCCATGCTAGATGACTTTCCCTCCTAGGACTCAAGATCCTAAAATGACTCTGTGTATCGAACTAAATAATTCATATATGCATATTTTTACGCTATGTAATTCAGTATTTTATATATCTGTAAATATTTAGTTCGCCTCTGTTTTTTATCTATTACTATAGACTTATTTGACTAGATAAATGAGTTTCGTACTTCCATTTATCATCTAAACCAGCCACCCAAGGAGGATGGGTTCCCTTTTTGAGTCTTGGTCCTCCAAAGGTTTCTTCCTTAGGATATATAGGAAATTTTTCCTTGCCACTGTCACCCTAGGCTTGCTGAATTTGGGATTGGTCTTAGATATTAGAAGATAATCTAAAATTGAAAAGCTACTTTGAGACAATGCTCCATTGTAAAAAGCGCTGTATGAATAAATCTGACCTATGAGATCAAGCACAGCCACTTGCAGATCAAAAACACTGCTTTAAGATCAAACATGATGCATAAGCACTCCTAGAATGAGTGCACAGATATGTGATCAATCATGAACTCAAAACAACAACAACAAGAAACACATCATTTAAGAAGCAAAAACTTGCAGGAATAAAGGGAAAACACTCTCAAAAATGAGCACCAATGTCACACACTGAGTGAAACCAAATGCTGGCTTAAATGCTCTACTCTAATGAGAAGGCATCCACTTTGACTCTCAAATATTCTGGATAGATACAATGCCTCCTGTGCCATTCCTATGCATGAAACAATAAATAACAACTGTGGAGAGTTATATATATTATCTCTAGTGTTGAAAACATGACTTAATATTTAAAGTCTAATCCTCCATTCTTCATACAGCACATTTACAATGTAAGACAATTTCTTGTAATCATTTATTGCTTTTAACTGCTTTATAGACATTTTTTTGTAGCATTACCATTAGCAATCTCCTCCAGATTAGTTTTTTGCAACTGCCAAGAAAATGGATATATTATAGAACCAGAAAGAAAGAAATTGACTGGAAGCATGACTCAGAAGCTTGAAATTTACACCGTATTGTTTTCATCTCCCCCTTTTTTTTTTTTTTTTTTTTTTGCATGTTTGCACTATTAGTCAAAGACAACACAAGTAAACACAAAATGCAGTTTTATTATTAAGGGAGGAAAAAATCCTCACTTACATGGCCCTGTGTAAAAAAATTATTGCCCTCTAACCTAATAACTGGTCACCCTTAGCAGCAACAACTGCAACCAAGTGTTTGCGATAACTTGCAATGAGTTCTTTTACAGCGTTGGGGAGGAATTTTGGCCACTCATCTTTGCCGAATTGTTGTAAATCAGCCACATTAAAGGGTTTGTGAGCATGAACAGCCTTTTTAAGGTCATGCCACACCATCTCAATAGGATTCAGGTCAGGACTTTGACTAGGCCACTCCAGAGTCTTCATTTTGTTTTTCTTCAGCCATTCAGAGGTGGACGTCCTGGTGTGTTTTGGATCATTGTCCTGCTACAGAAACCAAGTTCATTTCAGCTTGAGGTCACGAACAGATGGCCGGACATTCTTTTTCAGGAGTTTCACAAGCTTTAATGATCTTTTTGCTCAGCAGTGGTTTTCATCTTGGAACTCTGCCATTCAGGCCATTTTTGCCCAGTCCCTTTCTTATAATGGAGGCATGGACACTGACCTTAACTGAGGCTAGTGAGGCCTGCAGTTCTTTGGATGTTGTTATGGGGTCTGTTGTGATCTCTTGGATGAGTTGTCACTGCGCTCTTGGGGTAATTTTGGTCGACCAGCCACTCCTGGGAATGTTAACCACTGTTCCATGTCTTTGCCATTTGTGGATAATGGCTCTCCTATGGTTTTCTGGAGTTCCAAAGCTTTAGAAATGGCTTTATAACCCTTTCCAGACTGATAGATCTCAATCACTTTCTTTCTCAATTGTTCCTGAATTTATTTGGATCTCAGCATGATTTGTGGTTTTTAAGGATCTTTTGGTGTACTTCACTTTGTCAGGCAGGTCCTAGTTAAGTGATGTCCTGACTGAGAACAGATGTGGCAATAATCAGGCCTGGGTGTGGCTAGAGACAGCGAACTCAGGTGTGATAAACCATAGTTAAGTTATGTTTTAACATGGGGGCAATCACTTTTTCACACAGGGCCATGTTGGTTTGGATTGTTTTTCTCCTTTAATAATAAACACCTTCATTTAAAAACTGCATTTTGTGTTTACTTGTGTTGTCTTTGACTAATATTTAAATTGGTTTGATGTTCCGAAGCACTTAGGTGTGACAAATATGCAAAAAAATAGGAAATCAGGAAGGGGGCAAACACTTTGTCACACCACTGTATTATGTTGTACTTGAGATCACCTGTATTTTAGACCTGCTGGTGTAGTGTTAAAGCTGCATATACAGTGTATTAGACTGTCATTAATTTATAATGTATGCAACAGTTAATGACTCACTCATGCAGGCCCTGAGTCAATTGCTCTGAAATGCAAAAAACAGCTAAAGTGTTTTTAGCTGTTAGCAGTTTTTCACTTTTTAACTGTTTTAATTCCCAATTGCATTTTTATCATATATACAGTACTTTTACCATCGCTTAATCGTTCCTTTTTATTACTGGTGGATTATATTTTTCGCTGCTAATCGATATTCAGTAAGTTTATGGATCTACTGGCAGAGTGTGTATAGCAGTTAGCCATTAGATAATTACCAGAGTCACTTCATTTCGGCTTCATCTATTGCTGTAGTGTATTTTTCTAACTTTTTACGGCCTTTTCCCACCTTTTTTGTGGGACTTTGTTTTCCATGACTTTTTTATGAATTTTCCATTGACACTTTCATCAAGAACTGCATCGGATCATTGGTTGCAGCATACCAGGCCCTACAGCAAGAAGTGTACTGTACCATCGGCTGAACCATATCTTCAGTTGGCACCCCACAACTCCACCTGAAGCTAAGTACCGTAAATTAATTAAATGTATTAACATGGCTTCTGCTGCGCTTGTTTCTTGTGCCAAGTGTGGCACAGCTATTCTTCCTCCGCCATTAGTGTCAATTTTATTTGTGATAGGTGTAGGCTTGTAGCTAGTCTGATGAAGAAGATTATAGTTTTACAGGTGCACGTCCACACATTAGAGAAGACCAGCTCAGCTTCTAGCTTAGCAGATCTAGATGCTACAGATGTAGTTAGCTCTGGCAGCATCCTCAAAGCAGGGCAAGTGGGTGACAGTTCAGTGATGTAGTTGTAAGGCTAGACCACCAGAGTGCCACTCTTTATCTGTTCACTTGTCGAACAGGTTTACCCTCCTCAGCTGCTAGGGTTACATGTATCCCAGGAACCAGAGTGTCTGACATTGTAGGGAGCCTTAGTGAGCTCCATAGTGGTAGATTCTCTGGGATAGTCGTTCATGTACCGACAATTTTTGACAAAAAGCTATGTGTTACTGGTAAATTGCTTAAAAAAGGTGTTACTTTAAATTGCTGTGTTTCTAGCTATGATGCAAAAAGTGTGCTCAGAACTCACTCGGATATGGGCTAAGCATTCTAGTGGACTCCTGCTTTGAAAATCTCTAAAGATCTCTCAGACTCAGAAATGCAGAGCTATACCTTCACAACTATCACAAAATGACAGGCTTGAGAACTATTTCTCACATAGAATTGTCAATTACTGTAACATAGTGTGTCATGATTTCCCATATTGTTTTAGTTTGAAACTTGTTTTAGTTTGATCTTGTCTCTGACCCTTGTGTAATTATTCATTCATATGTTCATTTTGTGTACCCGCTTCACTCAGTAACACATTACCAAGTTGTCAGTTTATTATCTGATGAATGAAATGGACTTCCTTTCACAAAACAACAACAGACTTATTTGTTGCTTGAGAACACTGCCACTTTATTTTGGTGATATTTCACCCTGAACTGTATAAATGCTGGTACAAATAAACTGTCAGACCTGACACAGGATTAGGCAATTGTATGTAGGCAGGCAGTATTAGAATTTATTAAGCACTGGCAACCAGGGAACCAGGGACAGGGAACACACAAAATCGGAAGTTGGATATCAGACAGAAGATCAAACATGAGAGACAGTTCAAACCAGACAGACAAATCAAAGGAACCAGCAGGCAGGCAGACAAAGTCAGATGAGCAGATCAGAGTCCAGTATTCCAGGGAAGCAGGCACGAAACAAAAGTGCTCAAAGGTCCATAATAACAGTGTGAAACTCAGCAAAGAAGCATAGAACGTAGAAAGCTTAAATGAAAACACAAATGAGCTAATGTGCCCAAATCCTTGTGTATGACTATGTGCTCAAGGGCATGGTTATTAAACCTTCAATTAAAAAAAGTGTAATTATAGGTCAATTTCAAATCTACCTGTCCTCTCCAAGAATTTAGAAAAAGCTGTTTACCATCAACCTTGTAGTCACCTCCACCATAACAGCATTTATGAAACATGTCTGTCAGGACATAGGTCCCATTTATAGTAATGAAACAGCACTAACTGAGGTACTTAATGGTTTATTAATGTCCTCAGACAATGATTCCATTGTTTGTTTTATTTTTTCTATTAGATTTAGTGCAGCATTTGGCACTATAGATCATGATATTTTACTGAATAGGTTAGAAAATACCACGTATGTGAAGGGACTAATACGTTTTTATTTAGATCCTATTTAACTGATTGTTAACAGTTTGTTTATGTAAATAATGCTCTAAACTCACAAAAATGAAGTGCAGTATCACATAAAGGCCAGTGCTGGGCTTGCTATTATTTTCACTACATGCATGGTGACACTTAGGTGTCACATTTGATTCAGACCTCTCATTTTATATACACATTAGTAACATTACTATAATTGCCTTCTTTCCACTATGTAATATTGCTAAACTTCAAAATATTTTCTCTTATGTAGATGCTGAAAAACTGGTTCATGCATTTATAACCTCAAGGTTGGATTACTGTAATGCTCTGCTGACTGGATGGTCTAGTAAATGCCAAAAACAAACTCCAGTTAGTTCAGAATGTAGTGGCTTTTCCACAGTGATATCTAGAAAATGTATATGTATATAATCTAGGCTGCCCAAATAGGGAGGGTTCCTTTTCGAATGTTGGTCCTCCCAAGGTTTCTTTCTTATGACATTTAGGGTGATTTTCCTGGCTACTGTCAACCTAGGCTTGCTCCGTGAGGGATGTGGATCTAGATAGTTATAAAGCTGCTTTGAGACAATGTTCCAGTGTAAAATAGTTTTGACTTGACTTTGACTTGACTAATGATATGGAACAGATGAAGGCATTTTAAAGGTGGGAGAAATGGAGGCTTGGTGTTTCCAGGATGGTGGATGAGGGTGCATGGGGCATGACATCACAGCTTGGGTAGGAAAGCACTAACCAGGCCAAAGTCTAGCATGTCATCTACTGTAGGAGCCCTGACCAGGATAAATCACAGAAAATTGCTTCAGTCCATCCAACTATATTTATCCTAAAAGACAGAGACAATCTGTATGACACCCTGAATGCAGCTTTGTGGCATGTGGTGGGGTAGAACCTTATCTGCTGTTGAGCTAAATGGGACAGAAAAGGATTCCAATACATAACAATAATAATGAAGCAGATATAACCACCCAAATGTCACTTTTCCTTCATATAATGTATTAATTTGCAGCCTTTCAATTTATGAATTTTTCATTATTTATCTTTTCAGCATATTTTTGCTGTTAATTTCTTTTGTAATTAAATTTTGCATTTTACATGAGTGGATCTCTTGTCACAAATTAGGTCTACAAAGTAACAAATAATTTGGTAAATTTAAACAAAAAAAAATCCTTCAGATAATAGGTAGTTAGTAGTTCTTATCTTGATGATGTTATCATCATCACTGTAAGCTCTTTCTGAGATTATTTTGACTATTGGACTGGTGTGCCAATAACAGCATTATTATTACTGGCATAATAATAACAAAAAATTTACTTTAATTGATAGTAATAAGTTACCCATATAAGCTGTATTCTTTCCACAAATTGGAAACATCTGTAGGTACTACACATTTATTTTTGTCAGAGTGCCAGCATGTCCATAGGCACCACTAGAGGGCAGCGCAGGCGCTCTGAATAGTTAAAGAAAGCAGACCTCTGAATTTGCCCAAAAGCCATGGCACATTCACATGGGTTAGTTCATTCAGCGTTAACAGGCTGCACTTAATCATTATGAGCTATACGTGGTTGACATGTTATTTACACTGGCCATGAGCCAGTGTTAGCACAGTTTTTATATGAGACTATAAGGAAATTATACATATATATGAAATGGAAAGTTGATCAAGAGAAGTCTTGAGAAGCATATTTGTGACAAAAGATAAAACTGAAAGAAAGCAAAGCATACTAAAGAGAAAACGAAAATAGCACTCACAGCAATCTAGAACAGTACGAGAGAAAGTAAGACTGAAAGTCAAAAAGACAAGATTAAGGTTTAAGGATTAAGGTAGGGGAACAATTTGAAACAAAGAGCTAACAAAGTAAGGATACAATGGTTAAGAAGTAAATTAGAAGAGCAAGAAAAAATAAGAAAGGTTTTATTTGACTTTGGGACAGACCCATCTCAACCTTAGTCTGTTGTGAAGTAGAATCCTATTTTGTGTTTGTAGCCAATAAAAATGGGCAACACGACTGCAGAGATCCATGGTTCAGTCTTGACCTAGGATTCTTCCTGTGTGAATTTTACATATCCTCTCTGTCTGCATGAGTTTTTTTTCCTGGCGAATGCTGTTTCATCCAAAAGAATCAAAGACATGTTAGGGTAACTGGTCGCTCTAAATTGCCCCAGTGTGATTGTGTTTGACTAACATTTTTATAATCTTACTTTTGTCATGAATCACTATTGATGTTGATGTGTAATCTAACAAGCAACACAGTACTTATACATTTTTTAAATTGAAATACCAAATCATTAAAATACGTTATTACTCTTCATACTGAGTAAACAAAATGATACATTTTGAGTAAGACAAGTCTGTGGTGAGCTGTTGACAGTCCTTTTGAAAACATTGCACATTTTCTGATTGTCACTATTTGGTCCATGTCCCTTTTGCCTATGCTGACTATGTTCACATAAATCGATCCCTTATGGGCATCCAACAGCACTAATATGTAAAATGTTATTCCTGGTATTAAAAAGTTGTATTTTAAAAAAAAAGCACAGATGAATATGAATTCATTGCAACCTATTTCTTATTCAGTGTAAGATGGAAATTAAAGGTGCTAACTGAGTTCTGGAGTTTCCCTTCAAGGTGCCTGAACATGTTGTGTCATGGAGAAAGAGTGTAAAGGAGTGATTCTTAACACCCATTTTCACACTACTCTGTTCTCTTAACATTTTTACTTTCTCACACATTTCTCATTAACTCTGCATGTAGAAAAAAAAAACAAATTAGTTAAATATAGGTACTACACACCATTATATCAAATTATTCAGGATTGCTGATTTAAAAAAGTCAGATAACGGCACTGAGCTGGTTGATTTAAGTGAGTGCTAGTTTACAGTTGTAGTTCTGTATTGCAGAATATATTTATCACTTACATCATAATACTGCTTCTAGACCACTGAGTGGGGTGATAGTCGATTGCAAGACATAATATACTTACCTAGTATTGTACTTACTCATATACCGACGGCATGGTGGCACATGTGGTTAGTGCAGCCGCCAAATAGCTCCTTCATTCCGGTTCTATCCTGATCCCAGACTCTGCCTGTGTGGAGTTTGCATCCCCTAACCATGTCCACATTCAGTGGTGCTTAAAAGTTTGTGAACCCTTTAGTATTTTCTATATTTCTGCATAAATATGATCTAAAACATCATCACATTTTCACACAAGTCCTAAAAGTAGATAAAGAGAACCCAGTTAAACAACGGAGACAAACATATTATACTTAGTCATTTATTTATTGAGGAAAATAATATTACATATTAGGGAGTGGCAAAAGTATGTGAACCTCTAGGATTAGCAGTTATTTTGAAGGTGAAATTAGAGTCAGGTGTTTTCAATCAATGGCATGACAATCAGGTGTGAGTGGTGTACCCTGTTTTATTTAAAGAACAGGGATTTATCAAAGTCTGCTCTCCACAACACGTTTGTAGAAGTGTATCATGGCACGAACAAAGAACATTCCTGAGGACATCAGAAAAAGAGTTGTTGTTTTGTTGTCGACCCATAAAGATCACTCCAAGAGCAAGGCGTGTAGTAATTGGTGACAAAGAGCACCAGGGTAAGTTCTAAGCAACTGAAACCTTCTCTCACATTGGCTAATGTTAATGTTCATGAGTCCACCATCAGAAGAACACTGAACAACAATGGCGTGCATGGCAGAGTTGCAAGGAGAAAGCCACTGATCTCCAAAAAGAACATTGCTGCTCGTCTGCAGTTTGCTAAAAATAATGTTGACAAGTCAGAAGGCTATGGAAGAATGTTTTGTGGATGGATGAGACCAAAATAGAACTTTTTGGTTTAAAAGAAAAGCGTTATGTTTGGAGAAAGACAAACACTGCATTCCAGCATTATAACCTTATCCCATCTGTGAAACATGGTGGTGGTAGTATCATGGTTTGGGCCTGTTTTTCTGTATCTGGGCCAGGATGGCTTGCCATCATTGACGGAACAATGAATTCTGAATTATATCAGAGAACTCTAAAGTATAATGTCAGGACATCGGTCCATGAACTGAATCTCAAGAGAAGGTGGGTCATGCAGCAAGTCAACGACCCTAAGCACACAAGTCATTCTACCAAAGAATGGTTAAAGAAGAATAAAGTTAATGTTTTGGAATGGCCAAGTCAAAGTCCTGACCTTAATCCAACCATAATGTTGTGGAAGGACCTGAAGTGAGCAGTTAATGTGAGGAAACCCACCAACATCCCAGAGTTGAAGCTGTTTTGTACGGAAGAATGGGCTAAAATTCCTGCAAGCCGGTGTGCAGGACTGATCAACAGTTACAGGAAACGTTTAGTTGCAGTTATTGCTACACAGGGGGGTTACAACAGATAATGAAAGTATCTCACTAATATGTAATATTGGATAATTTTCCTCAATAAATAAATGACCAAGTATACTATTTTGTCTCATTTGTTTAATTGGGTTCTCTTTATGTACTTTTGGGAGTTGTGTGAATATCTGATGTTGTTTTAGGTCATATTTATGCAGAAAAATAGAAAATTCTAAAGGGTTCACAAACTTTCAAGCACCACTGTAGGTTTACTCCTGGTGCTCTGGTCTCTTCTCATATTCCAAAGACTATGCATTATGTCAACTGGACATTCTAAATTTGTCCATGAATTGTATGTTGATATAATCTTGTGTCTGTCGTGAATATAGTCATTGATGCTTATGAAACGTTAAATAAAACTTACTCATACTTTAGAGTACCTGATACACCTAACATCACATTTTGGGTAAACCATAGCATATGGAGAACATTGACTGTGTCAAAAGAAGCCAAATTCTACACAGATTTTAGATTCGAACCCAGGACGTCAAATCCCTGAGACACCAACATTACAACTACTACTACTACTGTTATTATTATTAACTTAATAATAATAATAATAATAATAATAATAGTAATAATAATGTCACGGGTTCCCCTGTCCTCCACGTTTCGTGCCCCTCCTTGCCGCAGGGGGGCGTTTGAAGAAGCAAGAAGCTAGGGCCCTCGGACTAAGTGAACACTTATGAACAGTATTTAAGCAGTGCCCTAGCTACCGAACAGCATGGGGATTTACTTTTCTTTTGGGATGTTTATCCTTTCGAGTACAACGCCGTTTCTTCCCGTTCTGTTAGGATTATTCGGGTTGAATCTCTTTGTTTGCTGCGGCATTCTGGCGGTTGCTACCGCGTGCAAGTATGTATGTATTGCGTTCATTTTTTGGGTTTCCGGTAACCCTCGAGTTTTTCTGGCAGTGCTCAGCCTTTTTGCGCCAGTTTCCCCAGTATTCGTAATTAGAACGCCTGCTATTCTACAATTGGCGCCTCACAGGCGAACCACGCTACTGGGTGGACATTAACTGGTCCGAGCTGTCGTTAGGGACCAGTGACCAACTTGTAGAGAAGCTGTGGGAGAGGTATGGTCTCCCAGCTGAAGACAAGCAAGCGTCCGCCAACAGGCTAAGTGTGGTTAGGCTTGCTGGTAAATTGCGGGATCCCCAGCTTGCCAACTGCCGGTCAGTGCATAATGGTTTGGTTACTAAGCTACATGACTCCGTATTGGAGCATGCCACGCGTGTAAGCTCTAAAGATGAGCAAGTAGCGTCCCGTGGCTCAGTCATTGAACCAGTAGCTGTGGATATTCATGTTTCTGACCACACTAGTTCCGTATTTGAACCGCTAGCTCTGGATGTTCGTAATTCTGACCACACTAGTTCCATATTTGAACCGCTAGTTGTGGATACTCGTGTTTCTGACCACACTAGCTCCGTAGCTGAGTCGATAGTTGTGGATGTTTGTGTTTCTGACCAAGCTAGCTCATTATCTAAACCTATATCGGTAGATTTTCTAGTTTTGGACCACACTAGTTCTTTATTTGAACCTGTAGCTATGGATGTTCTTGATTCTGAACATGCTAGCTCTGTTATTGAACCGAAAGCATCTTGTTGTTATGTTTCTGAACAGGCTAGCCTAGCTCAGTGATAGAGTCTATAGCTTCTCGTTATGTTTTTGAACGAGCTGGCTCAGTTATTGAGCCGATAGCTCCCTTTTGTTTTGGTTGTGAACAAGCTAGCTCTGTAATCAAATCAATGGATTCTTTTTGTCCCGTTTTCGAACAAGCTAGCTCAGTTGTTGAGCCGATAGCTCCTTGTTGTCATGTTTCAGAATTTGCTAACTCAGTTGTAGAGCCGGTTGCTATGAAAGCTTGTGTTTCGGAGTTTGCTAGCATCGTGCCGATTCCCGTGCCATAGACATTTGCGCCACGGACATTTGCACCTACTTCCATGCCACGGACATTAGGGTTGATTCCCGCTCCATGGACATTCGCGTCACAGACATTCGTGCCACCTCCCGTACCGAGAGCGAATGTTCGTGTCTCAGCACCGAGGAGAGCTGCTCCAATAGCCGTGCCGAGGGCTACTGGTCCCGTGGACGTGAAGAGGGCAGCGGATCCAGTGGCACTGCTGAGGTTGACTGTTCCAGTGCCAGCACCGAGGAGAGCTGCTCCAGTAGCCGTGCCGAGGGCTACTGGTCCCGTGGACGTGAGGAGGGCAGCGGATCCAGTGGCAGTGCTGAGGGCTACTCGTCCTGCATCTGTGCCAAGGGCGAGTGTGCCAGTGCCTGCACCAATGTTGTCTGTTCCAGGTCCAGGGCAAGCACCGAGGGCGACGAGTCCAGTGGCAGTGCTGAGGCTGCCCTCCTTGCCGCAGGGGGGCGTTTGGAACCGCGTCATTCGTGGTGCTCCGCCGGATAGTAATAATAATAGTAATAATAATGTCACGGGTTCCCCTGTCCTCCACGTTTCGTGCCCCTCCTTGCCGCAGGGGGGCGTTTGAAGAAGCTAGGGCTCTCGGACTAAGTGAACACTTATGAAGAGTATTTAAGCAGTGCCCTAGCTACCGAACGGCGCGGGGATTTACTTTTGTTTTGGGATGTTTATCCTTTCGAATACGACAGCGTTTCTTCCCGTTCTGTTAGGATTATTCGGGTTGAATCTCTTTGTCTGCTGGGGCATTCTGGCGGTTGCTACCGCGTGCAAGTATTGCGTTCGTTTCTTGGGTTTGTTTGTATTTCCGGTAAGCCCGCTTTTGTAGAGAGTCTTGCGGTAGCCGATGGTTATCTTTGGTTTTGTTGTTAATGTATTTCATGTATGTTTTACCAACGTTGTATTCGTGTTTGGTTTCGTTTATAAGAGTTCTCATTTACATTTGTGTTAAGTTAGAGTTGATTCATTTAAGTAAACACTATGGTTATTATAATTGAACCTGCGCACGTCTCCTCCCTGCCTGTTAGGCAACCCCATCGTTACAAATAATAATAATAGGGCAAGCACGGTGGCACGGTGGCAAGAAAGTGCTGGGTTCAATTCTAGGTGGAACAACCTGGGTCCTTTCTGTGTGGAGTCTGCATGTCCTCCCCGTGATCACGTGGGTTTACTCTGGGTACTCTAGTTTCCCCCCACAGTCCAAAGACATGCGTGTTATGTCGATTGTTATTAGGTTAACAACAACAACAACAATAATAATAATAATAATTATTATTATTATTATTAATGTAGTGTTTTTTATTTATATAATGTTATGTAATTTATAAAACATAAAGGTTTGTAAGAGCGGAGGATGGTTTGTGTACTGTTTTTTTCCTTCCATATTTGAAAGACATGCATTTCGGTCAGTTGGCAGGACCCAGCCCTAGACAGAGAGCCAGTCTGTCATTACAGTTATGTCATTACACATAGCATAGGACACACACACACACACACACACACACACTCGTGCACCAATGTTGAAACCAATGTTGACGCAGAGAGCACACACATGCAGAGAGCACACACATGCAGAGAGCACACACAGATGATGGTCAGACCAGGAATATAACCCTGGTCTCTGGACTTGTGAGGCAACAATGCTAACCACTGTGCGACTTGGTTGTTCACACTGAAATATTAATTTAGGATGCGCTTAAAGTTGGTGAAAGACAAGTCTATAGTCTTTAAGCATAATTACATGAGTTACTTGTTGTAATACAGTATTTTGTACCTCAGGTCCTTAATGGCTTTGCAGCAGTGTTTCCTTCCCTAACAAGTCAACACGGCTCAGTTTGGGCTTTCAGGATAACAGTGAGAGGGCAGATATAGAAGTCGACATGACATTTTGCCCATGGTGCTCTTTCTGAATGGTTCCCTAGTGTGCCACCACAGACATGACAGCTACTGACATGTTTGGTGTCTGTGTATTGTACCAGCCAGTAACTGATCTGCACCACTTCTCTACCTGCTGACTCTGTGGACTATCTGAGAGAGGCCTAGTCTAATAATCACCTTTTTTATAATTTATTTCCCTAAGCCAGAGTAGAGGGTGATCTCAAGTTCAATCAATAAAAAATATATATTCCTTAACTCTATCTGACTCAACACATGATTTACTCTACTTAAATGGCAATATAAGACATTTAAAACGTCTACTGGACTGCCAGCATAGTTAAAAATTAGGTAGTCTGTTGGACTACCAGCTGAATCATTGGAGGATTTATCATCAATCAACATTTGTTAGCAGCAACCAAAGCTAAGTACTTTTCATTCATTCATTGTTTTAATAAAAGAGAGGCCTAGTAATAGAGCTTTCAGTGTAGAAAGTCTGGATTCCACAGGGATAGTTTGCGATGCTTACACTCTGACAGTACTCGCATTGCAGAGCAAGTGGGTGAAAGTCTTAAAGCTCAAGCTCACAAGAGTGCCACTCTTTACCCTTTCACATGTCAACAGATTTACTCTCCTCAGTGAAACACCCAAATGAGCAGCCTGTTCAAAAAGCTACGGTCTTAAGGTTCTTGAAATTAGCTACTCCTTACTACTCCTAACTCCAAACTACTAGTGACACCAGCAGCTATGTTTAATTATTTCGAACCATGGTGGAATACATTACAGGGAGCCTTATAGACCTCCACAGTCATAGATTTTTTATCAGAGTCATTCATGTACAGCAGTGCTTGAAAGTTTGTGAACCCTTTAAACATTTTTCCATATGTCTGCATAAATAAAACCTAAAACATCATATTTTCACACAAGTCCTAAAAGTAGCTAAAGAGAACCCTGTTAAACAAATGAGACAAAGATATTATACTTGGTCTTTTATTTATTGAGGAAAATTATCCAATATTACATACTAGTGAGTGGCAAAAATGACGCTTCGCGTCGGGCTTAACAACACCTCTTTCCTGTGATATTTTCACAATAATGCACACCCTCTCGTGCCTTATTGCTTTAATATTGAACTACTGTTTGCTATTTTAAATGTGTCTCTTAGCTTTGGATATGTGCCTAAATCCTTTAAGTGTGTGGTTATTAAACCTCTGACTTAAAAACACAACCTTGGCCATAGCTGTCTAATTATAGACCAATTTCAAATCTACTGTCACGCTCACTGCCAATGTTTCACCTCTCTGCTGACAGAGGTCATCATTCCCAGTTTACTTGGCCAATTAGCTAGGATGGCTGGCCAGTTTGTATACAAGGGGCTAGGACAAGGCTTACAGTTTGCAAAATCTTGTTCTAGTTCCATAGTGTTTTTGCACTGACTTCGGTATTTCTGGTTGTGACCCGTTTTGCTGTGTTTCCTGGTATTCGAGTTGGATTTTCATCTTAGATGTTTGGTAGAATGTTTACTCATGGTTACAGGTTATTGATCTGTAAAATTGTGTAATTGTGTAAATTAAATAAAATATTGAATGTGATTTAATTTTCTTTTATTCAACCCTGATAAACCCGAGGTATTTTTGGTCGGACCCAATGCGAGTGGCAGGTTGTCTAAATAATATTCATGTGATGAAATATTTATCAAATGTATTCATTTCTTCAATTGTAAAATTCACTCACAGTGCTTAAGACAACAGCAGCACACAAATGCATTTTTGCAAATTTGCTTTCATGTCTCTCCTACTGAGCCTGTATTTGTTCTACAAATTTACTGACAACCTCAGCTAATAACACCTATATACTTAAGAATTATTACGGGAGCGACAAGGCATGGGCAGACGAGGGTTCAGGTTCCAGTCAAAATAATAGTTTATTAAGAAAGGAAATAAATACAGAATAAAAATAAGCAAACAGGCACTCACTCAAAAATGCAAAATTCCAAAATAAAACCTGGCCTGAGAGCCGAGTATACACAACAAAAATAACACGGACTAACGAACAAACACAGAGAGAAAACAAACCTGGCTTGGTAGCCGAAAAAGCACACAAAAATGAGCCACCGTTAGCCACGACTAGGCTAACGATGCAGGCTTGAGTCCACAGCAAAACTTAAGCAACACACGGTCGTAAACAAAAGGTAATCCCAGACGAATGTGGCCGCAGCAATGCAAATAAACAATAAATCCCACCGGCTTGGCATGGTGTGGTGTGGCATGGCGTGGTCCACGTAGCTTTAGCATGGCATAGCATAGAATAGCATGGCATGGCATGGCATGGCATGGCATGGCATGGCATGGCATGAAGAAACATGTCCGCAATACTCACATGTAACAAGGCGTATGCTACCGTGACGCGACTGGGGAAAACAAGGAGTTTATATACAAAATCCCCAGCGGCATGTGGTAGTGATTAACAAAAAACAACCAATGAAAACGTCCATGCAAAAACACGGATCAGCCGACATTAATCAGGCATCTTAGAATTCGTGAAGGATTATGGGCGATGTAGTCCGTGGCCACAATCGCCGTGAAAAAACAGAAAAATGGGGGCAGGGCACGGATCCTGAAAAACATAGCAAAACTACACATTTCCCTTTTTTTAAATAGCATCCTTGGAATGTATTTTGATAACATTTGCTCCAATAAAGGTCATTTAAACTCAGGATGTACCTTTTTTAACAATCAAACAAGCATTGACCTTTAGGTACTGTGTCTGAAAATAGCAGCAGTATGGCGCTGCATTTTGTTTAGCCCCGAACCTTACCGACTCAGCAGACAAACTGGGACACATTGTGCCCTCCTTACATGAAACCTGCTCCCAGACTGCACCAGTGCCTGCTCTCCCTGGCACTAGAGCGTACTGTATGTATCAGTACAGCTTTTAATGTACATTTACAGGTAATGATTAATTTTGAATATTTTCTCATTTATTCATTCATTTACAAAAACAATTAAGTCTTAAATCGCTTCTCTCACAAGCATATTGACAAAAAAAACGTGCTGATGCTCGCAATACGAATGAGGACAGCTGAGTGTGCTGAATGCTAAGTTACTATAACATTATAAAATGTATATTATAATTATGAATAAACTCCAGTTTTATCTACATTATTTTTTTTAGAAATCAGTCAACCGTGTTTGAAGGTTTTTTTAACCCCACTTTTTCCTGATCTGGGTTGCCGGGGGGTCTTGCGCTTATCCCAGAGAACACAGAGCAGGCTTAAGTGTGCTCTGGACAGGACACCAGTTCACTGCAGGGTGAGCAGGGTCACTTTTGCATCAATGAGGGATTAACCCCCTACTTGTCCCCCTCCTTCAGACACTGTTAGCTGTGCCTTCATGTGGTGTGGGGCTAGCATATATTAATCTTAATCAGCTCATCTGTAGAACAGTTACAGTGACCCTCACCGAGAACTCAAGATCAGAAAGTGACTCTGTGTATCAGACTAATATTATTTTATTCAATCATTTATTTATCTGTTAATATTTACTTACTCTGTTTTTGAACTATTACTATAGAGTTACTTGACTAGATAAAATAGTTTCATTCTTACATTTATCATCTAAGCTGCCCAAGGAGTTTGGGTCCCTTTTTGAGTCTTGGTCTTCACAAGGTTTCTCCCTCATAATGTTTAGGGAGTTTTTCCTTTCCACTGTCATCATAGGCTTGATGTCACCATTCAGTTTTGGATTGACCCTAAATATTAGAAGATAAAGTAAAATTGTAAAGCTGCTTTGAGACAATGCTCCATTGTAAAAATATAAATAAAACTGATTTTACTTGACTTGGATGGGAGTTTATGGATATTGTAATCATGACTTCGGATTTAGTATATCAGCATGTATGCCTTTTCTCAATATTGCCACTAACTGTATTGTGTGATAAGAACAGTTTTGTGCTTTGCTTAATGTCATTCACAGTGGTAATCATTTTCCTTTTCTAATATGGTGAACAAAACTAACATCTTTGCAGCTTTTAGTGTGATAACACACATACATATTATTCATATGTATAAACGAGAGTATAAAGTTGTGTTTGATGTCTGTAGACAATTCCCTGTTGAAAAATGCTTTTCGTTCTTATTTTTTTAATTACATAAGTAAACTAATTTCTAGAAACAATGAGCATATGAGTGTTTGTAAGCAAAGTCTGAACACTATGAAAGGAAAAAAGAAATCTAGAAGCCTTGGAAATGTTATAATTTATGGGCGAAGCCAGCACACTAAACTCAGGAAGTTCCAAAGGCTGTGTATGAAAGTGTTTGTAGGCAGAACCAGTACAAAAAACATTAAACAATGTTCCATAAGTTGTGAGAATATGAGAGTCTGAGGGCAGTGCCAGTACACTACCGTATACAGTGGGGCAGTATTTAGTCAGCCACTGATTGTTCAAGTTCTCCTACTTAGAAAGATGAGAGAGGTCTGTAATTTTCATCATACCTACACTTCAACTATGAGAGACAAAATGAGAAAAAAATCCAGGAAATCACATGTAGGATTTTTAAAGAATTTAATTGTAAATCATTGTGGAAAATAAGTATTTGGTCACCCACAAACAATCAAGTTTTCTGGCTCTCACAGACCTGTAGCTTTTTCTTTAAGAAGCTCTTCTATCCTCCACTTGTTACCTGTATTAATGGCACCTGTTAAACCTCGTTGTCTGTATAATAGACACCTGTCCACAGCCTCAAACAGTCAGACTCCAAGCTCAACCATGGCCAAGACCAAAGAGTTGTTGAAGGACACCAGGAAGAAAATTGTAGACCTGCACCAGGCTGGGAAGAGTTAATCTACGATAAGCAAGCAGATTGGTGTGAATACCGTATTTTTCGGGCTATAAAGCGGGTTATAAGGCGCGATATCAATGATCGACTTCTAACGGGTCTATTTTCATACATAATGCGCACCGGGTTATAAGACGCATTAAATGAAACAAAACTCTTAAGTTCCGTCGGAAAATCAGTTTGGTCTTCTTTACCTGGCGCAGGGCGTCTTCTTGCTTCCTCCACTTCCGTATCATTGATTCGTTAATGTTGAATTCTCTCGCAGCTGCTCTATGTCCGTGTTGTACTGTGTGACCGATAGCGTTGAGTTTGAAATCCGTTACGAAAATAAATGAATGAATGCACATAACCTAATGCTGAAGCACATACCGTATTACTCTGCCATGGTGCGCACTATGGTGGCCGTAAGCTTCGTAACTTACCAAGGCCGTGCTAAAACATTTTGACAGATTTATGAGCGCCGTGTACCATCTACAATCGGTTGTAGGTCAGAAAGCACAACCAGAATTAATTCATACAATAGGCACACTGCATTTTAAGGCGCGCTGTCGATTTTTGAGAAAGTTAAAGGGTTTTAAGCGTGCCTTATGGTCCGAAAAATAAGGTAAATCAACTGTTGGAGCAATTGTAATAAAATGGAAAATGTACAAGATTGATAATCTCCCTCGATCTGGGGTCCCATGCAAGTTCTCATCCCGTGGGGTCAAAATGATCATGAGAAGCATGAGGGTTGAAACATCATGCTTTGAGGCTGTTTTTCAGCAAAGGGGACAGAACGACTTATTGTTAAAGGAAGATTGAACGAGGTCATGTGTCATGAGATTTTAAGCCAATACCTTCTTCCATCAGTGAGAGCATTGAAGGTAGAACGTGGTTGGGTCTTCCAGCATGACAATGATCCCAAACACACCGCTCGGGCAATGAAGGAGTGGCTCTGTAAAAAGCATTTCAAGGTCCTGGAGTGGCCTAGCCAGTCTCCAGACCTTAACTCAATAGAAAATTTGTGGAGAGAGTTGAAAGCCTGTGTTGCCCAGCGACAGCCCCAAAACATCACTGCTCTAGAGGAGATCTGCATGGAGGAATGGGCCAAAATACCAGCTACAGTGTGTGCAAACCTGGTGAAGACTTACAGTAAACGTTTTACCTCTGTCATCGCCAACAAATATTATGTTACAAAGTATTGAGTTGAACTTTTGTTATTGACCAAATACTTATTTCCACCATAATTTACAATTAAATTCTTTAAAAATCCTACAATCAGATTTCCTGGATTTTTTTTTCTCATTTTATCTCTCACAGTGTACTTATGATGAAAATTACAGACTTCTCTCATCTTTCTAATTAGGAGATCTTGCTAAATACTTTTGTGCCCCACTGTATGAGAGAATTTGAATGTGCGTGTATAGAATAGGAAACTTCGAGATTGTTAGAGGGTATGATGGATGAAACCTTTTGTATGAAAAGTTGTGTTATTATTATTTTTATTTATTTCTAACTAGATATTTATAACGTCTTCTTGTAATTTTTTTTCTATGTCTAGAACCATTGGGTACTGCAAATTTTGTTGTACTGCTGGGTAATGACAATAAAAGCATTCCTTTCGAACCAGACAGGACAAGATTCAATGCTCTTACTCATCAGTGAGTCTTGGGTTTAACCAGGGATGCTTCATGGTAACACAAGTTGTTGTAAAATTAATTCATATATTCATTCACCTACTCATTAATTCTGTAATTCTTCTTCAGTTGCTACTCTATTATAAGAACCCTGGGTGCAAGGGGAGCACACAGGGACAAGTTATAAAGTGGTACCTCTGTGGGGGACTGTGGTGGCAAAATGATTAAGGTACAGAATTGTAGACTTAAAGGTCCAAGATTCAAATCAAGTTGTTTGTTCCTTGAGCAATGCCCTTAAGCCACGATTGCTTGGATTGTAAGACTGTATCACTTTTAACATGCTCTGGATAACGGCATCTGCTAAATGACTAAATGTAAACGTACTTGTTATTATTTTTTTCCAAAAGGCTCAGAGTTCTGAAAGTACCAGGATAACCTTTTGGATTAAACAGATGAATTGAATGGATTAATTGAACGGATTCATTGAATTAATCCGTTCAATGGATAGTGTTAAAGTCAATAGTTAAACACTATCCATACACAGACTATAGTACAATAAACAATTATTAGATGAAATACAAGTGCTATTGATTATTATAAGTACATTAGGTGCTATAGTGGTTCTCAGTGTTTTTCTTTTTGTTTGGCTGTTATCACTAACCTTTTTAGCACCCATGGTGACTTATTTGCAGTAAATAATATTAAAAATAGCGTTAAAAATGAAAAAAAAAAACATGAGAAAGTTTACAGCGGATTTTTGGTGAAGAGCTGCACTGAGCGAGAGCTATTGTGAAACCGTCATGAGCTCCAATGTTTTGGCTGGAAAGGGCATATGAGTTGCGCATCTTGACTCATACAGGGTTTAGCAAGTTCGCAGACTGCCAAATAAACAATGAGTACCAAGACAATATCTTCTGTTTTGGGAAGGTAAATGAAAACTGACGAAGCCCACATGCAGATCATGGAGAAGCCCATTACAGTAGTTACTGGAGACACGACTTGAATCAAATCAGTAACAGAAAGAGCATATTATTCATCACTTACTGTTTTAAAGGTCATATGTGTCACATTTTTGTCAAATAAGACTGGTAAGTATGAGTTTTGCATCTGTAGTGGGTGAATAAAACCGCTTTCAGAGAATTGCTATTTATCACACACTTAGTTTGTACGACACATGAGAGTGCACAGCCTCTCCACAGCCATGTTGAGAGTCTCTGCTGAGCCCAGCATGATGAATATATACTTGGAGTGACCCAATTCTAACTTAAACTGGTGAAGCTAAGGCTGCCAAACTCAGGTAAAGGGATACATTTTTTAAAAATTTATCAAAACAAATAACAATAACATAAAATAGGTTTTTACCCACAGGTTATCATGTTGCTCAACAGACTCTACTCCACCAATGGCCACTGAGCCACTGACGTATCTAGAGCATTTAGCATATTTTGCATATTTGTTTACAACATGTTAAACACAAATGTTACATCATATTTCAGTATTTTGATCATTGTACAGTCAGAATCACTCTATAATTATAATAATAATAATAATAATAATAATTCCATTCTAATTGCCAGGTAGGTTTACTGGTATAGATAGGTGTGGTGTTATGTCACACATGCAGTATTAGTTGCATCTTGGGTGTGTGTTTTGAGGCTGTGTTACCTTCTCTCCGTGTTGCTTCAGTGTGTGAAGTAGCAGTGTAAATTTATGTTAATATACATGCCTGCACTTCCATCTGCTTTCTGTTGACTGTTTTTGGCTTCAGGATGGGGAAGGAACCTTAGAACTTACCCTCTGTGGGTGGGATTCTCTTGGGGTGGTGCTGGAAAGTGAGTCTGGAAGAGGAAGCTGTTGACTGAGTTGCAAAAATTTGTTAATTTAACACTTTTTATTGTTATTGCTGATGTTGTTCTTGTGTGAATAACCTATGGTATCATTTCTAAATTTTGATTCTGCTTTTTTTAATGCTGTGCACATGATGAAAGACATGGTCTTGAACTTGAATTCTTATATTTACTGTAAAGTCAGATTTATTTATGTAGCACTTTTTACAATGGAACATCGCCTCAAAGCAACTGTCCGGATGAAACAGTAAATTACCGCAAAATTCATAAAAACTACACAATTCTTCCTAAAAAAAATACTGTGACTTGTTATAATTATACTAATTCTATCTGGAACTGCAATTGGGTCCTAACCAGTTTATTCTTTTGCTTTCATTGTTCGTCATTCTTTTAATATGGTGAACCATAACAGAATATTGTGACCAGCAACAGGACCCAGCGTTAGCTCCTGAACCTCCAGTTTTGAGGTCCCCAGTTGCCCCGTTCAGTGGGTTTCTTTACCCAGGCTTTTTTGGGGGGGGCCTTTCGTGACTACGGCCAAGTCATGGTGTAGAGTGTTCCACCCTAACCCTCCCAAATTGCCCAGCCCTCGCTGGTAGTCTCAGGTAGTCTCAGATGTGCCCACTACCTACCTGGACCCCCATCCACTTAATTCTGCCCTGGAACCGCCCAGCATTGTTGATATTTTTAAAGTTTCCAGGGAGGTACCAGAGTATGTGGCTGAGTTCCGTGCCCTGGCCAAGATGAGCGGCCTTGATGAGCCAGCCCTCATGCACTTATTTAAACTGGGTCTTAATGAGGGGGTGGACCTTGAACTGCTTTTCCACCCACCCTCCTCTTCCCTTGTCGATCTGTTCAACCTAGCCATACTGGCTGAAGCCCGCATTAAACAGCAAGCTAGGAAGAGGATGGCCCTCACCTGCAGCTTGTCACTTAAGTCCTGGCTGGGACATTCCGTCACCGAGCCATTAGTGCCGTCCTGTATTTTTGGCATCTCCCAGAGATCCAGGCCGGTCACTGAGTATGTGCAAGAGTTCCGTGAGCGGGCTGTAGCTACTTTCATGACTCCAGTCCAGACCCGGCCTCCCTAGTGGATCTGTACAATTCAGCCATCCGTGCAGACACTCGCCTTTTACGGCGGGCCAGTTCTATCTCCAGCTCGTCACCTTCCTCGTGTCTGAGCACGCCACCCTCATAAGCTCTGTATCCGAGTACGCCGCGCTTGTAAGCTCTGTACCTGAGCTTGCCGCGCCCGTTAGCCCCGTATTTGGGCACTAAGCGCTGCCTAGCTCTGTACCTGAGCTCGCTGCACCCGTAAGCTCTGTACCTAAGCAATTAAGCTCCGTGTCTGAGCATTTAGCTTCGCCTAGCTCTGTACCTGAGCTTGCCGCGCCCGTAACCTCTGTACCTGAGCAATTAAGCTCCTGAGCATTTAGCGCTGCCTAGTTCCATACCTGAGCTCACCGTGCTCGTAAGCTCTGTACCTGAGCTCGCTGTGCCTGGGCACTTACAATTAAATTCCTTAAAAATCCTACAATGTGATTTCCTGGATTTTCTTTATCATTTTATCTCTCATAGTTGAAGTGTACCTATGATGAAAATGACAGACCTCTCTTATCTTTAAGTAGGAGAACATGCACAATCAGTGGCTGACTAAATACTAAGTGCCTAGAGAGTGACTTCCAACTTCTTAAAACCTTTTTTCTAAGATAGGTCATGATTTATAATAACTTTTCCTTCAAAGTACTATTGTTTTGCTTTAGAAAATTTTATTTCTTTTGACTATTTGGTTATCCCTTTTCTATTGAGAATATTAACTGTGTTGCTGGAGTAAGTAAGTCATAAATAGGCCAGTGTGCACCATGTACTCCTTAAAGTGACCTGTCCGTCTGTTCAACTGTCCAGTTGGTATAATCCACAGAGCTGGGTTTGAGGTCAGGTGGCTGGACTGATTGGCTGGGAGTCGTGGAGCAGGACCTAAACCTCCCCGAGCATTTAACAGAGGACAGCATGGCCATATGTCTCCTTTGAAATGTGTGACTAGCTGCAGGGCAAGTGGTGGTGGGGAAACTAGAGACTAGTTTAGAGGCCACTATGACATGTAATTAATTAATTAATGGCTTATGTATATATATATATATATATATATATATATATATATATGTACAAAATAACGCACCAAGAAGGACTTGTTGGGATCGAATGGAACTTTATATGCAAGTGATTACAATATTAGAGCTAATGAATACGTTTTTTCCCTATATGTTCACAATCTTAAATTTTAGTTACAGTAGATACACAGCATTTGTTAGGTCACACGGTTTGCTTAATGGGATGAACACTCCACTGCCAACAGATATGTTCTTTCTGCATATGGACATTGTATAACTTAGCTAAATCCCAAATATAGAAAAAGAGGCTGACAGACGCTGAGAGAGAGAGATAACCACATAAATGTGTGTGTTCTGCAATTCTAGGACAGATTAAAGACTAGAGGCCAAATACTGTTCAGGTTCAAAATGCTGCATCCAATACTAGACACTTAGGGCAGGACATTGATTTGTATATATGAAGCTACTGGGAATATACTAATAAACACATGCCAAAAGCATTGGTGGAGTAATGTGCAACTTGTGACCTCTTCGTTTGGTTTTCTAAAACTGTGTCCGGGTCCTCATAAGATATAGCTCATTAGTCTGCTACACTATGCTCTTGAATGTAAAACAGTGAAAAAAAGACATCCATTTCTGTTTCTTCTCTATACAGTGTGTGTATGATTAATACGTTCATTATTTTTCCCAGGTCAAAAATGAAATTCACTCTTCCCCACATTTTAGATAATGTGTTTAGGGAGAAATTATAATGATGGGAAAGACTGAAATAAAAATTGGGTGTGATGTTTATGTGTAGACAAAGTAGAAGAACGGAATGGAACAATATGTAAGCACAACATTTCTGTTAACGTCTGAATTCCTGCAAGTCATGCTTATTGTATGTACAGTTGGATTACATGAGACTGACAGAAAACTGAAGTTCAGACATGGACATAGTTGCATAAAATTAGGGAAACATGAATTCTCAGCATACCATACATCGGTGGATTATCACCAAATATTACCTACATTAACTACACAAAATTAAAAAAATAAATAAATAAAATTTTAATTTACATAAAAAAAATACAATACACATGCAAGCCATGTAAGACTTGTTTGGTGGCACAGTTGCCAGTGCAGTCGCCTCACAACTTTTGATCCTACAATGCCAGGGCCAGGCGCCGACTGTGTGGAGTTTACATGTGTTAGGTTAATTGGTATCTCTAAAGTGGCCAGTGATATTAAGTGAGTGTGTGTGCGCATGTACATTTCGATGTATAGTAGCCCAGTCTTGAGTTAGTTGGAAATGGAAATGGAAGACATACAAGACCATTGATAATCTCCCTCGATCTGGGGCCCCACGCAAGATCTCATCCCGTGGGGTCAAAATGATCATGAGCAAAAATCCCAGAACTACACGGAGGGACCTGATGAATGACCTGCAGAGAGCTGGGACCAAAGTAACAGGGCTACCATCAGTAATACACTATGCCGAGAGGGACTCAGATCCTGCAGTCCCCCTGCTTAAGCCAGTACATGTCCAGGCCCATCTGAAGTTTGCCAGAGAGCATATGGATGATCCAGAAGAGGATTGGGAGAATATCATGTGGTCAGATGAAACCAAAATAGAACATTTTGGTAAAAACTCAACTAACCGTGTTTTTGAGGAACAAGAATGCTAAGTTGCACCATACCAACTGTGAAGCATGGGGGTAGAAACATTGTGTTTTGAGGCTGTTTTTCTGCAAAGGGGACAGGACGACTGATACGTGTTAAGGGAAGAATGAACGGGGCTATGTATCGTGAGATTTTAAAACCTCCTTCCATCAGTGACAGCATTGAAGATGGAACGTGGCTGGGTCTTCCAGCATGACAATGATCCCAAACACACCGCTCGGCCAACGAAAAGGGTGGCTCCGTAAAAAGCATTTCAAGGTCCTGGAGTGACCTAGCCAGTCTCCAGACCTCAACCCCATAGAAAATTTGTGGAGGGAAAGTCTGTGTTGCCCCAAAACATCACTGCTCTAGAGGAGATCTGCATGGAGAAATGGGCCAAAATACCAGCTACAGTGTGTGCAAACCTGGTGTAGACTTACAGTAAACGATTGACCACTGTCATTGCCAACAAAGGTTATGTTACAAAGTATTGAGTTGAACTTTTGTTATTGACCAAATACTTATTTTCCATCATAATTTACAATTAAATTATTTTAAAAAATTGTTTTTTCTCATTTTGTCTCTCATAGTTGAAGTGTACCTATGATGAAAATTACAGACCTCTCTCATCCTTCTAAGTAGGAGAACTTGCACAATCAGTGGCTGACTAAATACCTTTTTGCCCCACTGTAGTATATCTCTATCTGCAGACTATTACACATATGACTTCAGTTACAACTACCCACTCGGAAACCTACTAGACAAACAAACACAGAAATTATCAGATATAGAGCAAGGTACAATTAAGATGGAAACAGACATGCGGCTCCAGACAGATCATATTAATATCCCTATTCCAGTAAAATTGTGCTTTGAGCAATAAAACAAATGTCACATTGCAGAGATGAGATTTAACCGCCTCTACAGTAGTGCACCTAGGTCTGTGATATTTAGATAATGGATCTTCTCTTGGCAAATCTCAAGTCTGCAATAGGGCAGAAAGAGGTTGATAAATAAAAATATATGAAGTCAAGTCAAGTAGGAGTTTATTGCCATTTCATCTACAAAGTACACAGTGAAACGAAACAACATTCCTCCAGGACATGTTTGTGTTATGTCACAGCACATGCCTTAGAGAGAGGTCTACCTACCTGAATCTGTCTTTTAGAAACATTTTAAAATGGTTTTCAGTACAAATAAAAATAATGGTCAATTATTAGGTGCAGTGAATTGACATGTCTGACAAATCCATGAACTCAAACAGCTACAGAGTCTCCAATGACAGGGATCTGTCATATTGAAGAGTTCAATGACATTCAATAAATAAGTAATATATTGATAAACTTCTGGCCTAAATCTCTTGCATAATTAGAAGTACTTTGCATGCAGAACTGATGATGGTATATTTTGTCTGAAACCTCTTACTTCAGTTGAAAACTTGATATTAACCATGAATTACTTTATAAACTCATCTTGACAGACATAGAGCTCTCTCAGACCAAAAAGCCATGTTTCCATTGAAGATAAATAAAAGGTGTTTTAAAGGACAGTGTTCTGTTCCTTCTCTTCAAGCTGCATTTGCACATAAATGTAAATCTTTACACCTACCTACCCACACACACACATAGCTAGAGCATGGCAATGTCAGGATTGATCTCTGTCTCTCTCACTACTTTGACAGAATCAGTATGCTGGTTATGATTTCCACTTGGGACTAGTGGATACTTGAACACAAAACACAACACTTCATCAACCCTTTAGGTCATGAATGCTCCAATATAACATGCTTCATAGGATCTAAAACTTACTAAGTGAGTGACAGAATGAAAACAGGTCATCCAGGGCATGAGATTCTGCATGTCATTCAATTTCAGTCTAATATAGAGCCTTTCATCCTAAAATAAGACGAACTGCACTTTTCACTGCATTTACAAATATATCATGCCCTCAATGACATTGATGAATAGTGTACAGGACTTCACAGCATGGTTCATAGCAGAAAAAGTTTACCAACTGTCCTTGGTGAGGTATCTTTCACAAAGCCTAGATCCTGTAATCCTGTGTCAAGGCAAGTTCCTTTTGTATTTCCTATTTTAAAGACATTGTATCCAACACACTGTTTTACTCTACTGCTGAAATTAGGGTTGCCAACTTAATTGTACTCAACTAAGGGATTGTATTCACCCTCCAACCCCAGTGCCACCCTCCAAACCTTACTGCCACACACCCTCCTACCCCACTGCCAATGGTGGACAGTAAAAGTAATTTAAAATAAATGTATCAAGTATGTAAGAATCGTTTTAATGTATGTCTACTTGAGTATTTCTGTTATTTAATACTTTTTATGTTTACCCCTCCCCCACATATATGAGTATCATTTCAAACAAAAAAGTAATTTAGAATAAAAATGATAATAGAGTAAAATAAAATATGAAAGCAGGGATGTACCAATTATATAGAGTGTCTCAAAAGTAAGCAAACACCCATATAAAATTAAAACAGTTTGGCAGAAGGCAATCCAAATTTAGACACAAGCTGACAGGGAAAGGCGAATCCTGCTCAAACGTTATGCTTTCGGGCCTTTACGCAGTCTATGCTACACTGACCACATGTACAAGCTACATTCTAGCATGAGTTAAACTTGTGTAGATTGAACCAAAGAAAGCAGTCATCATAGATGATGGCTTAGTATCACTTTCCTTTACTTCCTAATTGAACTTTTAAATTAACAGAAAAAAAACCTTCTACAAACTGTTTCTTGAGTAATAACAAAAAATTGTACAAGTCATTCATCCAGATAGTTATGGACTCGACAAACCTTAAAATCGATAATCACTTCAAGGATGTTCAAAAATTTAAAAGTATTCTCATCTACACACAATCAGGGAAACCTGCCTCTGTGTCTACTTTAAATGATTTAAACCAGACATTGCTAATGAATTCAATCATTTTTTTATGTTCAGATTGGACCCTATGTATCTAGCAGAATACCCTCTTGCTCCAGTCTAAAGAAAATAGATTGTGGGATTCAAAAAGGGTCAGTACTGGGACCACTACTGTTTTTAATATATGGTAATTATATGTATTTGGCAGCAATGAATGTATTCTTTATTTTAACTTTCAGAGTCATCACATCAGAAGATCTCCTAATAACCTTCATACGGGTGGCACTGTGGCTTGGCAAGCAAGAAGGTCCTTGAGTTCAATCAATTGAGGACTGAAAACGGATGCTTGGCGCCCTCCAACCAGTGCCTCCATTCTTCCAGCGCCAGTTTTATGGCCAGTAGTTCGCGATCCCCCACATCGTAATTACGTTCCGCCGGAGACAGTTTGTGTGAGTAATAGGCAATAGGATGGAGCTTAGGGGGGTCGCCCAAGCGTTGCGATAAAACGGCCCCCACACCTACCGACGAAGCGTCCACCTCCAGAACAAACGGGAGGTCCGAGTCAGGGTGGCCCAGCACCGGGGCCCGAGAGAAGGCAGTCTTGAGTGCGACGAACGCTTGTTCAGCCTCAGGGGACCATCGGAGGATGCCAGGGGCATCCCGCAGAAGCAACGTGAGGGGGGCTGTCAGACGGCTGAAGTGTCGGATGAAGCGCCTGTAGAAGTTTGCAAAGCCCAGGAAGCGCTGCAGGTCCTTGATCCCTTTGGGTGTGGGCCAGGAGAGAACAGCGGAGACTTTGTGATCGTCCATGGCTACGCCAGCCGGAGAGATGACATAGCCCAGGTAGCGGACGGACTGTGTATGAAATTCACACTTTTCGGCTTTGATCCTCAGATGATGGGAGTGCAGTCGATCCAAGACCTTGCGAACGTGGGCAGTGTGGGTGTCGAAGTCCGGGGAAAAAACCAGGATGTCATCCAGATATACTAGTATAAATCCCAGGGCCAGGTATTCCGTGATGTAGTCCTGCATAGTTTTTTCTTCCGCTGGCGAAAGCGGGTACAGACGTGCCTTAGGTAGCGGTGCGTTGGGTAGCAGGTCGATAGCGCAATCATAGCTGCGATGAGGAGGGAGATGCGCCGGAACGCCCTCTCCGAACACCGGTGCCAAATCCCAATAATCCCGAGGCACATTGCTAGGAAGCGACGGATGACCAAAAACAGGGAGCGAGCTGACCTGGAGTACCGGGTTGCGTAGACAGCGGAGCTGACATCCAGGGGACCACCGGAGAATCTCCCGAGCGGACCAGGAGATGAGAGGATCGTGCAGACGGAGCCAGGGGAGGCCAAGAATGAGGTGATGGGCCAGGGAGGCCACTGGAAACAGCTTGATGGACTCTTCATGGGTGGCACTTGTGCGAAGGCATAACGGGACCGTGACACGAGAGAGACGCCCAGTGCCTAACGGTTTACCGTCCGCTGTGGTGATCCGACGCTCGGCGGGAAGGGGAACACAGGGGATCTTCCACTTGTTGTGCTCCGCGATGAAGTTCCCCTGAGCTCCGGAGTCTATCATGGCTGTTAATGAGAGATCGGTATCAGCTAGGTACAACCGAACAGACAGCGTAAAGGACGAACTGACATCAATCGAACTCACCCGGGTTGAGAATGCCTTGGCCTGGGCACGCTCAATGGAAGGCCTGCGGGCTGGAGCGAGGTCGCAGCTGGGACGGCGATCACTGTCAGAGCCGCAGTAGCAACAGAGTCCCTGCTGGAAGCGGCGGCGGCGTTCGGTCGGTGAGAGATGCGCATCGGCGACCTCCATGTCCTCCGTGGGTGGTGAAGCCTCCCGAGCCGCGCGTGGAACAGAAGAGCGTGGAGCAGCCGGAGGCCTCGTGTCCAGAAGCTGATCCAGACGAATGGCCAGTGTGATGAGGTTGTCCAGAGGAAGATCAAGGTCCCGGCCCACCAGTTCCTTCCTGAGGCCTGGACGCAGACCCTGATGGAACGCTGCGATTAGCGCTGGGGTGTTCCACCCACTTTGTGATGCTAGGGTGCGGAAGTGGAGAGCGTATTCAGCCGCAGAGCGACGTCCCTGGCGTGAACTCAGCAACAACTCGCTCGCCGAGCGACCCTCGTGGGGGTGATGGAACACCGCTCTGAACGCCGATTTGAAGAGGGCATAGTCCTTCACCACCGCCCCTTGCTGGGCCCAGACCGTGGTGGCCCAATCCAGTGCACGGTGTGAGAGCAGAGAGATCACCAGGGCTATTCGGGCCTCATCCGAGCCCGGTGGGGAGTACGCGAAGTACAGTTCACATTGTACCAGAAAGCCCTCACACCGATCAGGATCGCCATCGTACTTATCTGGAAGGGCGACTTTGTAGGTTGAGGGTGCGGCACGCGAAGGACTGCGAGGAAGCGGCACCCTTTCAGGCAGGGCCGCAGCAGCTGGCAGTGCTGTCAGCTGCGACATCCGTTGAGACAGATCGTCGACCGTGGGAACCAGAGAACCCAAGGTGCGTTGGTTGTCGGCGAGTACCGTGACAACGCGGGCCACTTCCTCCAGCTGACTCCGGAGGTCTGCCAACCGTTGTTCCATCCGCTGAGCGGGATCGAGGTCGGATCCACCAACCGCTGTCTCCATAACAGGCTTCTCAAACTGTGACGAGAGCGGTTGGAATGCAAGAGACAAACGCGTGTTCAGTGATATTGACGTAGGTAACTTTATTCAAGGCTGTAGCAGAGACTGGCAGAGCTAAACAGGCTTGGAACCTCGTTGAGAAGCGGCGTGCTGGGCTTCGAACGCCGCTTATAATGAGGCAGGTAACTATGCTCAGGTGTGAGGATCAGTGTTCGGGAGAGGCGGAGTGTGGGAGCGTGCGAGCACGAGCGGTCGATCCGTCCGTGAGCGTGACAGACCTAGTTCAGCCTAAACACATAATGAGTATTTCTCTAGCCAATCAGTTAATAATATTCAGTAAACCAATTTAAAGCCCCCATAGCTAGGGCCATGATGATGTTGACATATATTAACACTCACAGCTATCCTATCTCGGCCCCATAGATGGGTTCATGACATATATCACCAAAAAGATGAACACAGATTGGCAACAGTAGTGCTGATTATTGATATTCATTCCTAATGCTTAATCTTCTTTTTGATCAACTAAACCAACTAAATTAAAATAGGAATGCAAGTCCATTGCTTTAATTTGGGATTACAAAATAAATTTTGTACAGTTTATGTAGAGTGTCAAAGTTTGCACACCTGTACAATGAGGTTGCTTATTTCAAAGCAAAAGTTAATCAACAATAACCTGTGTGTACAGTGGTGCTTGAAAGTTTGTGAACCCTTTAGAATGTTCTATATTTCTGCTTAAGTATGACCTAAAATATCATCAGATTTTCACACAAGTCCTAAAAGTAGATAAAGAGAACCCAGTTAAACAAATGAGGCAAAAAATATTATACTTGGTCGTTTATTTATTGAGGAAAATGATCAAATATTACATACTAGGGAGTGGCAAAAATGTGTGAACCATTGCTTTCAGTATCTGGTGTGACCCCCCTGTGCAGCAATAACTGCAACTAAACGTTTCCTGTAACTGTTGATCAGTCCTGCACACCGGCTTGGAGGAATTTTAGCCCATTCCTCTGTACAAAACAATTTCAACTCTGGGATGTTGGTGGGTTTCCTCACATTAACTGCTCGCTTCAGGTCCATCCACAACATTTCGATTGGATTAAGATCAGGTCTTTGACTTGGCTATTCCAAAACATTAACTTTATTCTTCTTTAACCATTATTTGGTAGAACGACTTCTGTGCTTAGGGTCCTTGTCTTGCTGCATGACCCACCTTCTCTTGATATTCAGTTCATGGACTGATGTACTGACATTTTTGTTTAGAATTCTCTGATAGAATTCATAGTTCCATCAATAATGGCAAGCCGTCCTGGCCCGGATGCAGCAAAACAGGCCCAAACCATGATACTACCACCACCATGTTTCACAGATGGGATAAGGTTCTTGTGCTGGAATGCAGTGTTTTCCTTTCTCCAAACGTAACAATTTTCTTTTATACCAAAAAGTTCTAATTTGGTCTCATACATCCATAAAATATTCTTCCAATAGCCTTCTGGCTTGTCCACGTGATCTTTAGCAAACTGCAGATAAGCAGAAATGTTCTTTTTGGAAAGCACTGCCAATCACTAATTTGCCAATCACTAATACATAATATTGGCTTATTTTCCTCAGTAACTAAATGACCAAGTATAAATTTTTTGTCATAATATTTTTTTATTATCTCCACTTATCAAATAGATGCACTTTGTAGTTATACGATTACAGACTGTACTCCATCTGTTTCTCTACCTACTTTGTTAGTGCCATTTACTCTTGAAGGGTCAGGACCCCCACAGATCAGGTACCATCATTCTCAGCACTGCAGTGACACTGATTTGGTGGGGCTGTGTTAGTATGTTGAGCTGGTATAAGTGCATCAGATCAGAGTTTTTAAACCCTGTGTTCATTCACTGTGAACTCTATTATACACACCTACCTTCTTGGTTCACTCTGTAGCTGTAAAATCAGAGACAGTAACTCTTTTGTTGTTGCACAATTTGTGTTTGTCATCCTCTAATCCTTAATCAGTCTGCCTATGAAACTGCTTACAGGATGCTGGTGACTGGACATATTTGGTTGGTGGACTATTCTCAGTTCCACACTGATACTGAGGTGTTTGAAAACTCCAGCAGCATTGCTGTATCTGAACTGCTCATACCAGCTCAACACACACTAACACACCACCACAACATCAGTGTCACTGTAGCGCCCCCCCAAATAATACTTGATCTATGGTTGTCAGGTGGGGGTCCTGATTAGGGCTGTGGTGTTATGGATTTGGTATGGCAGTTAACTGAAACCCCCACCCTTTGGACTTTTTAAAGTTTATCAAATACACAACATGTATATTAAGTAACTAAGGTGGCACAGTGGCATAGCAGTTAGCATGGTCGCCTCACAGCTCCAGCGCCCCTAGTTTGATTCCGATTTCGGATTCCGCCTGTGTGGAGGTTGCATGTCCTCCCCATGTCTTTGTGGGTTTACTCTTTGTACTCTACTTTGTACATGCTTTAGATTAATTGGTGTTTCCAACAGTGCCCTTATTGTGTGAGCAAGTGTATGAGTGTGTTAGTGAGTGTGCCCAATGGCCAGTCTAGAGTTGTTCCTGCCTTGCGACCTGTGCCTCTGGGTTGCATAATCAATGCATCATAAAGGTGTATGAGAGGGTGTCTGTCAGTGTGCCAAAAAACAAACTCAACAAAACTTGACAAATTAAGTACAAGAATGAAGTCCACTGTGCTGTGTTTGTTTGTTTATTTAACATGGCTTTAAACATCAATGTCTATTTACGATAAATACAAGGTTACTTCGATACACAAGGTTATATCGAAACTAGTCATACATACTCAGGTTGGGCCAATTTAGTGTAACCAATTAACCTAATTTTTGTCTTGTCGTTGGACTGTGGCACACAGGCAGAGTATGAGGTCAGGATCAAACTGTGAGGCAACCATGCTAACCACTGCACCACCATGCCCCCTATTTCTTCATAGGAGTACTTGGGACCTAGAATGTTAAACCCAATTTGAACAATGTATGGTAGTTGTACAGCTAACGTGAATCTGCATATTCTGATGGCTTATTTTTCTGTCTTCATGCTCCATGCCAGGCAAATCAACATGTTCACTCTGTCCGGTTTAAGGGAGGATCTAAACGGAGTGTTGCCCGCTGCACTGAATACATGTTCAAACACACAGGGAGTACTCGTAGCACATATGGTCATATACAGTATTTTCTGGCAACATTCTACAGAAGGGTAAATCAAGCTTGACTGTCCTTTTTGTACTCAAACCTAGAACTAATTAATAATAATCAGACTCACAAAAGAAATCACACATTTATTTAATGGTCTGTCCCTTCACAGGCATGCAAAGCTGAAGTGATTAACAGGTGAAAGAATGTGTGTCAACCCCTTGAACAAAGCAGTCAATGATGGTAACTAAATAAGATGTCATAACATGATCAGATTGTCACAGAAGTCCTAAAAGTATATAAAGGGAACCCAGTTAAACAAATGTGACAAAATTATTATACTTGTTCATTTATTTATTTACTGAGGAAAATGGTCCAATATTACATATTAGTGAGTGCAAAAGTACCTCTACTATTAGCAGTTAATTTGAAGGTGAAATTAGGTCAGGTCAGGTCAGGTGTTTTTAATCAATGGGATGACAATCATTTGTGAGTGGGCACCCAGTTTTAATTAAAGAGGAGGGATCTATCAAAATCTGCTCTCCATAGCACGTTTGTGGAAGTGTATCATAGCAAAGAGATTTTTGAGGAAATCAGAAAAAAGAGTTGTTGATGATTATCAGGTCCCCCCAGGAGTGGTCGACCAACAAAGATCACTCCAAGAGCAAGGCGTGTAATAGTTGGTGAGGTCACAAAAGGACCCCAGGGTAAGTTCTGAGCAACTGAAGGCCTCTAACATTGGCTAATGTTAATGTTCATGAGTCCACCATCAGAAGAACACTGAACAACAATGGTGTGCATGGCAAGGTTACAAGTAGAAAGCCACTGCTCTCCAAAAAGAACATTACTGCTCATCTGCAGTTTGCTAAAGATCACATGAACAAGTCAGAAGGCTATTGGAAGAATGTTTTGTGGACAGATGAGACCAAAATAGAACTTTTTGGTTTAAAAGAAAAGCGTTATGTTTGGAGAAAGGAAAACAGTGCATTCCGACATAAGAACCTTATCCCATCTGTGAAACATGGTGGTGGTAGTATCATGGTTTGGGCCTGTTTTGCTGCATCTGGGCCAGGACGGCTTGCCATCATTGATGGAACAATGAATTCTGAATTATATTACAGAATTCTAAAAGAAAATGTCAGGACATCTGTCCATAAACTGAATCTGAGTAGGTGGGTCATGCAGCAAGACAATGACTCTACGCACCCAAGTCGTTCTAATAATTAATGGTTAAAGAAGAATAAAGTTAATGTTTTTGAACCCCCCAACATCCCAAAGTTAAAGCTGTTCTGTTCTGTCCAAGCCGGTGTGCAGGACTGATCAACAATTACCAGAAACGCAGTTATTGCTGCACAGGTGGGGTAACATCTGATACTGAATGCAAAGGTTCACATACTTTTGCCACTCACTAGTATGTAATATTGGATCATTTTCCTCAATAAATAAATGACCAAGTAAATATATAGTCTCATTTGTTTAACTGTGTGTGTGTGTGTGTGTATGCTTACATATACATATGTGTATATATATATATATATATATATATATATATATATATATATATATATAGTGGGGAAGAAAAGTATTTAGTCAGCCACTGATTGTGAAAGTTCTTCGACTTAGAAATATGAGAGAGGTCTGTAATTGTCATCATAGGTACACTTCAACTATGAGAGATAAAATCAGAAAAAAATCCAGAACATCACATTGTAGGATTTTTAAAGAATTTAATTGTAAATTATGGTGGAAAATAAGTATTTGGTCAATAAATTTGGTTCAACTCAATACTTTGTAACATAACCTTTGTTGGCAATGACAGAGGTCAAACGTTTCATGTAAGTCTTCACCAGGTTTGCACACACTGTAGCTGGTATTTTGGTCCATTCCTTCATGCAGATGTCCTCTAGAGCAGTGATGTTTTGGGGCAACACGGACTTTCAACTCCCTCCACAAATTTTCTATGGGGCTGAGGTCTGGAGACTGACTAGGCCACTCCAGGACCTTGAAATGCTTTTTACGGAGCCACTCCTTTGTTGCCCAAGCGGTGTGTTTGGGATCATTGTCATGCTGGAAGACCCAGCCACGTTCCATCTTCAATGCTCTCACTGATGGAAGGAGGTTTTGGCTTAAAATCTGACGATACATGGCCCTGTTCATTCTTCCTAAAACACGGATCAGTCGTCCTGTCCGCTTTGCAGAAAAGCAGCCCCAGAGCATGAGGTTTTCACCCCCATGCTTCACAATAGGTATGGCGCAACTCATAATTCTTCTTCCCCCAAACACGGTGAGTTTTTACCAAAAGTTCTATTTTAGTTTCCTCTGACCACATGATATTCTCCCAATCCTCTTCTGGATCATCCATATGCTCTCTGGCAAACTTCAGACGGGCCTGGACATGTACTGGCTTAAGCAGGGGGACAGGCCTGGCACTGCAGGATCTGAGTCCCTCTCGGCATAGTGTGTTACTGATGGTAGCCTTGTGACTCTGGTCCCAGCTCTCTGCAGGTCATTCATCAAGTCCTTCCGTGTAGTTCTGGGAATTTTACTCATCATTCTCATGATCATTTTGACCCAACGGGATGAGATCTTGCGTGGAGCTCCAGATCAAGGGAGACTATCAGTAGTCTTATATGTCTTACAATTGCTCCCACAGTGATTTATTCACACCAACCTGCTTGCCTATTGTAGATTCACTCTTCACATCCTGGTGCAGGTCTACAATTTTCTTCCTGGTGTCCTTGGACAGCTCTTTGTTCTTGGCCATGGTAGAGTTTGGAGTCTGACTGTTTGAGGCTGTGGACAGGTTTCTTTTATACAGATAATGAGGTCAAACAGGTGCCATTAATACAGGTAACGAGCGGGGGACGGAAGAGCTTCTTAAAGAAGAAGTTACAGGTCTGTGAGCCAGAAATCTTGCTTGTTTGTGGGTGACCAAATACTTATTTTCCACCATGATTTACAATGAAATTCTTTAAAAATCTTACAATGTGATTTCCTGGATTTTTTTTTTTCCTCACTTTGTCTCTCATAGTTGAAGTGTAGGTATGATGAAAATTACAGACCTCTCTCATCTAGTCTCTTCTAAATACGTTTTTGCCCCACTGTGTATATATGTGTGTATATTGTGTGTATATATATATATATATATATATATATATATATATATATATATATATATATGTGTGTGTATGTATATATGTATGTATATATATATATATATATATATATATATATATTATATATATATATATATACGTATATATATATATATATATGTGATGTAGTTATAATTCTCACCATGCCACTATGTTACACTATCTATAGATCTTCTTTGGGTCCTTCAATTGGGAAAAGGCCTGCCATCAGGACAAAAGAGCCTTCTGTCCATGTCTGATCCTCAAATTAAATTTAAGGACAGAGGCACAGCATTTACTGGCTAAATCAGATTAGATTTAATCTGTTCTTACATTTATTTCTGATGTTATTAATTGAAGCACAGTTATTGCTTGCTGGATTTTGGGTACAGCTTAATGTATTACTCTGGAAGATAAATTAATGAATTCAATTATGTTAAAAGCCAAAATGAAATAAAAACATTTTCTAGCTTAAATTTGATGAATGTAACAAATCTGCTCCCATCTGCCTTTTTTCACTGACACACAAATGTATAACTGGTGTATAAACTATAAATGTGATGTGTGTTTTCTGGATCATTAATTAGACCAAGACGAGCTACTGAAGGAAACAAAAACATTGCCCACAACATCATATTAATGATATTGTAATACAATACAGACATGTTAAATGGGTTGTTTAATACCCAGTTCACATACCTGTTGAGCTGAGGTTAAATCTGTGTTTGGTTACTTTGGAAATGGATGACTGGGCTTTGCTGAATATAGATGACATCATTGTTTGAAACTATGACTGGAAGCTGAGCAAGTCAGATGGAAGAGCAAGTGTGAAAAATTTCTTTGAGCCATGCTGCCATCTGCTGCTCTGAGAAGATAACACAGGACGTTGACCAACTACTAACCATTGTCATCTGTGCACACTATTACAGTCTGTCTCTTCTGGAGGTTAATTAAAAACATTTTAGTGCAACAGTGAGTCACACAATACCCAACTATGTCTCTAATAATAAAAATGGACAAGGTGGGCACCCCATTGCAAACTGGAATGCCGTTTCTTTCTCCAAGTTTGTTATTTTCAGATATTGAGACGGACCTTCTTACGAGGTATATGTCATGTATAGTCATGTACAACAGACTTTGATCACAACTAAAATACTACATTTTTTTTTTCTTCTTTGTTATTCATCACAAATCATATAATCGTCATAATAAATTGAGTGAAAATGTAATCTTTGAAAACCTTTTTTTAATACATTTCAGAATTTATGAGTATTTGATATGTCCCTGGTATGTGCTGTAATGACATCAAATACCAATCAATTCTGTAATGTGTTCACTTGTGCTTAAATGCTTGAAGGGGCTGTGGGGTCACTGTAGAGGAAAGTCAGTGACAGTCAGCACACATTTGATCTTTTTGGTCTTCATGTTCTGTTTTTTTTTTTGTCTTTTTTTGTGGTGTGATATGGCCATTATACTGTACTGCTACAGTATGAATCCTTCTCCACAAAGATCCAAACAAACATTTTCACTAGTGGTTTTAGACTTGTAGCCACAACTTAGCTGATAATGCTTTACAAGGCATGAGTGGACACAAAATGATTAATTATATGAAATGTACTTAATATAAGGATCTGCTATTCTTACTCTGTTACATCCACTTAGTACAAACAGAGACCAAACAATCAATGTCACTCTCTCACAATTTTTCTCTCTCTCTCTCTCTTTCTCAGTAAATAAATAAAATTATTTCTAAGATATTTTGAATAGGTTTTAGTGCCAGGTGGGTTGTCTGAATATATAGTCACTCTCTGTGCACCCTATTAGACACATATACACAGGTGCTTGAAAGTTTGTGAACCCTTTAGAATTTTCTATATCTCTGCATAAACATGACCTAAAACATCATCAAATTTTCACACAAGTCTTAAGTAGATAAAGAGAACCCAGTTAAACAAATGAGACAAAAATATTATACTTGGTCATTTATTTATTAAGGAATATAATCCAATATCACATATTAGTGAGTGCCAAAAGTATGTGAACCTCTAGGATTAGCAGTTAATTTGAAGGTGAAATTAGATTCAGGTGTTTTCAGTCAATAGGATGACAATCAGGTGCCCTGTTTTATTTAAAGAACAGAGATCTACCAAAGTCTACTCTTCAACACATGTTTGTGGAAGTGTATCATGGCACAAATAAAGGAGATTTCTGAGAACATCAGAAAAAGAGTTGTTGATGCTCATCAGGCTAGAAAAGGTTACAAAATAATTTTTAAAGAGTTTGGACTCCACCAATCCACAGTCAGACTGATTTTGTACAATTGGAGGAAATTCAAGACCATTGTTACCTTCCCCAGGAGTGGTCAACCAACAAAGATCACTCCAAGAGCAAGGCGTGTAATAGTCGGCAAGGTCACAAAGGACCCCAGGGTAACTTCTAAGCAACTGAAGGCCTCTCTCAGATTGGCTAATGTTAATGTTCATGAGTCCACCATCAGAAGAACAGAAGAACAATGGTGTGCATGGCAGAGTCAAGAGAAGGTGGGTCATGCAGCAAAGACAACAACCCTAAGCCCACAAGTCATTCTACCAAAGAACGGTTAAAGAAGAATAAAGGTAATGTTGGAATGGCCAAATCAAAGTCCTGAATTTAATCCAATCGAAATGTTGTGGAAAGACCTGAAGCGAGCAGTTAATACGAGGAAACCACCAGCAACCCAGAGTTGAAGCTGTTCTGTACGGAGGAATGGGCTAAAATTCCTGTGCAGAACTGATCAACAGTTACAGGAAACGTATGGTTGCAGTTATTGCTGCACAGGGGGGTCACATGAGATACTGAAAGCAATGGTTCACATAGTTTTGCCACTCACTAATATGTAACATTGGATCATTTTCCTCAATAAATAAATGACCAAGTATAATATTTTTGTCTCATTTGTTTAACTGGGTTCTCCTTGTCTACTTTTAAGACTTTTAAGACTGATGATGTTTTAGCTCATATTTTTGCAGAAATATAGAAAATTCTAAAGGGTTCACAAACTTTCAACCACCACTGTAGCATATTGTGCCACCTTCTAGATGTAAAGTCAGAGACAGTAGCTCATCTTTTGTTACTCATTTTGTGTTAGTCATCCTTTAATCCTTTAACCAGTGCTCACAGGACACTGCCTACAGGATGCTGGTGGCTAGACATTTTTTGTTGGTGGACTATTTTCAGTCCTGCAGTGACACTAAGGTTTTTTAAACTCTAGCAGCACTGCTGTGTCTGCTACACTCATGCCAGCACAACACACACTAACACCACATCAATATAATTTTATATTACATATACAGTGGGGCAAAAAAGTATTTAGTCAGTCACTGATTGTGCAAGTTTTCCTACTTACAAAGATGAGAGAGGTCTGTAATTTTCATCATAGGTACACTTCAACTATGAGAGACAAAATGAGAAAAAAAATCCAGGAAAATTTCATTGTAGGATTTTTAAAGAATTTAATTGTAAATTGTGGTGGTAAATAGGTATTTGGTCAATAACTAAAGTTAACTCAATTAACCAAGTTAAATCAGTTAACTAAACTCAATACTTTGTAACATAACCTTTGTTGGCAATGACAGAGGTCAAATATTTCCTGTAAGTCACCAGGTTTGCACACACTGTAGCTGGTCTTTTGGCCATTCCTCCATGCAGATCTCCTCTACAGTAGTGATGTTTTAGGGCTGTTGCTGGGCAAAACTCCCTCCACAAATTTTCTATGGGGTTGAGGTCTGGAGACTGGCTAGGATACTCCAGGACCTTGAAATGATTTTTATGGAGCCACTTCTTCATTGCCCGAGCGGTGTGTTTGGGATCATTGTCATGCTGGAAGACCCAGCCACGTTCCATCTTCAATTCTCTCCCTGAGGTTTTGGCTTAAAATCTGACCATACATAGCCCCGTTCATTCTTCCCTTAACATGGATCAGTCGTCCTGTCCCCTTTGCAGAAAAACAGCCTCAAAGCATGATGTTTTCACCCCCATGCTTCACAGTAGGTATGGTGTTCTTGGGATGCAACTCGCATCTTCTTCCTCCAAACACGACGAGTTGAGTTTTTACCAAAAAGTTCTATTTTGGTTTCATCTGACCACATGATATTCCCCCAATTCTTTTCTGGATCATCCTGGCACTGCACGCCTGGCACTGCAGGATCTGAGTCTCTCTCAGCGTAGTGTGTTACTCATGGTAGCCTTTGTTACTTTGGTCCCAGCTCTCTGCAGCTCATTCATCAGGTCCCTCCGTGTAGTTCTGGGATTTTTGCTCACCGTTCTCCTGGTCATTTTGACCCTACGAGATGAGATCTTGCGTGGGGCCCCAGATCGAGGGAGATTGTATGTCTTTGTATGTCTTCCATTTTCTTACAGTTGCTCCCACAGTTGATTTATTCACACCAACCTGCTTGCCTATTGTAGATTCACTCCTCCCAGCCTGGTGCAGGTCTACAATTTTCTTCCTGGTGTCCTTCAACAGCTCTTTGGTCTTTGCCATAGTTTATTTATATGTACACACACACACACACACACACTATTTCATAATGTGTGGAGTTTGCATGTCCTCTACATGTGTGCATAATATTTACTTTAAGAAAAATTTTATATTATGTACCATGAAAATTCCCATTCCTAAAGCTTTTTAGAGGTCCTGCACATTTTTATGCTAAATAATCCCATTTGCTGATTACCATTCAGATGTACCATATTGACAGGACATGATCTGGGTGAGAGTTTGTAGCAAAGCCAGGATAACATTGAGAAGTTTTGGAAAGTTTGAAATCGGGGATTTTGAAAGTAGCCGTGAGCAGCTTGGGACCCAGAAGACACCTGCATTAAATGACTTCAGAGTTCGTTGGAAACAGGTTAGAGTTACTTGGTTGCATGACATACACTTCAATGTGCTTAGCTAATCCATTTACTTAAGAAAAAGCTTTTAAAAGGGTTAGCAGTTAAAAGGCCCTTGGGTCTTCAAGGCTTTCGTAATCCTATCCTCATGTGTGCAGAAATGCACCCACCATTCTGAGCCGGAGAGAGTCATTCTAGGAACTATAGTGCCGTGCCAAAATCCCATTACAAATGCTGTCAAAGAAGTGGCTGTGCCACCACTGAATTACAGTAGAAGCAGAAGCTGCCATCTTCTGAAGAAGCGTTGTCGACTGCTCTGGGCGTTGTCAAAGCATCTGGGATGGGCCATCGCACAGCAGAAATATAATGTATTGTGGTCAGACAAATCAGTATATCAGATCTTTTATGGAAGAAATTAATGCTGTGTGCTCCCAACTAAAGACGGAAAAGGGTCATCCAGACTGTTAGCAGCAACAAGTCTGAAAGCCAGGGTCTGTCACAGTATGGGGCTGTGTCAGTGCCCTTGGCAAAGGTAATTTACATGCTTTACTGTCCTATCTTTTTTGGAATGAGATGCAGGCCTGAAATGCAGGAATGCATGTTTATTAACAAATTAAATGAAGCTGACAAGACAAAACATGTCTTGGGTTCATTTTGTTTGCAGTTAAATAAAAGTCATAGTAAATGTAAAACACATTGCGTTATTTATTATTATTCATTTATTTATTCATTGTTTATTTGCATTTTCCCTACCGTCCAAACATTCATGGTTTTGGGGTTGTACGTTCAGCTCCAGGGTTACCAGCACACTTTAATGATGTGTAAAACAGTAATAAAAGCTTGTCTTTTAGAATGAAAATTGGACAGAAACCTTTAAAGTAAACTAAATCTAAAAAACTAAACCAAGCTCATTAAATTTGGTTCTCCACCCATTTTGACTATAAAAAAGATCGGTTCTTGTCATTTTCTTGGTACTTAACGCACTTGCTTAAACTCGAGCCGCAAGACTCGTTTCAGCTGAAACTTGATTCACGATTCAGTACACAGTGATTCTGATTCACAATAGCCCTTGCTCAGTGAAGACCTCTGCTATTTTTATCGTATTTTTATTTATTTTTACATCTACATTACTGTATTACTAGATCAAATAAGTCTCCATGGATCCTATAAAGGTTAGTATTGGCATCCAACCGAAAGAGAAATCCTGTCCTGAATCCTCCAGAACACAGGCTGCAGTTAGCATTAGCAGCTATGCTAGCACCCCGAGTTTTTTTGTGTGTTTTGCTGTTATTTTTCACCCTCAATCCATTACTCAGTAAATTACATTAGATTTTTCAACACTTTATTATAAAATAAGGTTTGTGTTAATGATCCAATGGTAGGTATACAAATGTTCAAACATTAACTTATCATTGGATTTGCTATGATACACTATAGACTGCACTACCAAACACTTGTTAAACTCCTCAGTTCATGATACATTTAACTTGATGATGGATTTGTTGGAACACATCTCCTTTGCAAATCAGGGAGCACCTGTACAATACAACTCCATTAATGCATATAATGCTGTATGCAGTTTGGATTTTGTAGGGGTCTGGAACAGATTAATTCAATTTACATTATTCCTCGGTACTCCTCATTTTCGGTTCTCGACAAGCCTTCTGGAACAAATTATCGATGATACCACTGTATACAGACATACACTATAAAGACAAAAGGCGTGTGTGTGTGTGTGTGTGTGTGTGTGTGTGTGTGTGTGTGTGTGTGTGTTGAGAAATTATGTGTATATGGCAGAAGAGGAGTACGAGGGAGAGAGAAGAGGGACCTTACATGTGTGCAGTCTGCAAGACTGAGTGGTCAATTTTCAAATTATCGATGGGACATTTTTTATATTTATTTGTAGGTGTATTAAAACTAGAAATATTATTGACTCCAAAAATACAATGCATAGCACACCTCACACTGCTGAGGCCTTCAAAAGGCAGTTTGAACATTCAGTCAAGGTTCAGACTATATTATTTTATTATAGTAGTTGAAAAGAATAATAACTAGATTTGCATTTCCTGAAGAAAATACAAAGTTCTTGAAAAGAACTGGAAGTGTGTGTGTGTTTGCGCATATCTGCATATATATAGCAGAAGTGTCATGAGTGAGAGTTTCTTTACTTGTCTTATTAAACATTGCATCAGCCCCGGTGGCTATTCACAAGTTATTCAAGCACAAGGTTATGTCAAAGCATCATACACACATCTGGCCAACTTAGTGTAATCAATCAATGTCTTTGAACTGTGGGACTAAACTGGAGCACGTGGGGTAAACCCACACAGACATAGGGAGGACATGCAAACAGCCACAGGCGGCGCAGTCCAATATTGGGATTGAACTAGAGACTCTGGAGCAGTGAGGCGAAAATGCTAACTGCTGTGTCACTGTGCCACCAAGAGGGAGAGAGAAGAGGAGCTGTGTTTGTGCATTTATGTGTGCGTTTGCATGTCTGTGTGTATGCGTACACACGTGATTAATGTTGTTCATTAACAGAGTGATCGCAGAAACAAGGCTTTCTGAAGCTTTGAGACATTTGAAGCAATCAAATATAAAAGTTATTCAGACTTGAAACTTCATGCATCAGCGACATCTGCTGGCCAGACATGTGCAACTGTATTTTAATTTAAGAGTATTCTGTAATACCCTGAAGCGCACACACAAGTTTATCTTTCTATCATTGTGTAGACCTTCTCCAGACATAATAGTTACTATAGCTTATTAAAAGTACACCTACACCTAATCCTAACCGTAAATGTTCTCCCACTTGGCCTGGACTCATCTGGCCTGGAATACATCTCATGAGCAAAAGCAGAGTAAAAGTATTCAACAGTTCAACAGTATTCAACTGTCTGTGTAATCAGTCTGTCTGTGTTCTGTATTCTCCTTTGTCAGTTCTGTTATTCGTTTTCTAAATAAACACCGTCTGAGTTCAGATCCACTCCTGCGTGTTTCTCCTAAACCCTACAGCTGGTGTGACAGTAGACTCAGCCACGCTTGGAGGCAGTGGGAGATTTTTTTTTGGATCTAACTCTTACTGATCGCGATGATTGGTGATTCACTTTCTGAGCTCCATGCTCACCTCACTGAGGTAACGCGGGTTATTTCGCAGCTGGCTCCCTCCGTGGATGCTCTCTCACAGCGAGTGTTACAGATAGACCGGTCCCCGGAAACTGCGACCAAAGCGCTGTTGGTTCCGCCCACTTCCAGTGCACAGTGCTTGCGTTACTTCAGGCTTTATCCACCTAGCTCTGAATTTACTGGGGTCTCGCTGGTGGTATCCTGCTTTTCAGTCAGGGCACTGAAGTGGGTGACGAAGAGGTGGTCGCAATTGCAAACTCGGGTCAAAATGAGCTCGAGGCAGTTTTTGGTCCTTCTCCAAATAGTGGGCCATACACCCCCAAAGCCCCACCGTTCAGCTTGTCCACGCCGAGTGCCCAGATCACCAGCGTTCAGCCGTTACTTCAGGTCGCCCGCCACCTGCTGGATCCTCTGCTCGCCGGTTGTCATAGGATTCCAGCTATAAGTGGGGCGCAGCACTAAGCTCTCTGTACCAGACTCTTTTCAAAGGGCGCCCATCCCAGTCCAGGGATCGCCCGTCCTAGAGTCTGCTCTAGGGACGCCTGTCCCAGTTCCGGGGTTGCCCGTCCCAGAGTCTGCTCTAGGGACGCCCATCCCAGTTCCTGGGTCGCCCATCCCAGAGTCCGTTCTAGGGATGCCCATTCCAGCCCAGGGGTCGCCCATCCCAGAGTCCATTCTAGGGACGCCCGTCCCAGAGCCAGTCCAGGGCTCGTTCATGCCTGAGACCTTTCACAGGTCACCTAGACCTAGTAACCCTGCAGTTAGGCAGCCTAGCCCGGTCATAGAGCCGTTAGCGCCCTGTAGCACGGTGTCGGAACAGATAGTGCCTGATAACCCGGTACTGACCGGTTAGCTCTGAAGCTAAGCACGATAGCCCGGTATCCGTGCACGCCGCGCCCAGTATCTCCGCCGATGAGCTGTTAGTGCCTCACAGCACTGTATCTGAATTACCAGTGTTTGAAAACCCGGTACTGAAGCCGGTCAACTGCGTGCTTGAGCATCCTAGCTCTGAATTTGAGCACGTTTGCCCGGTACCGGTACCAGCACCTTCGGTACCTGGGTCGAGGCTATCTGTTCCCAGATCGGCTATCTCCGAGACCATTCAAGAGTCGTCTACTGCGGACACTGCCCCAAGTCCGCCTATATCAGAGACCTTCCAAAAGTCACCCATATCTGAGATCTTTCAAAGATCCTTTATATCAAAGACCTTCCAAAGGTCGTCGGCAGCAGAAATCATTCATGGGTCCGACCAAGTCCGAGGCTGTTCCGAACCCATCTATATCAGAGATCGTCTAAAGGTCATCTCTGTCAGAGACCTTCCAAAAGGCCTCTATCTCCGAGATCATTCAAGGGTCGTCTACTACGGACACTGTCCCAAGTCTGAATATATCAGAGACCTTCCAAATGTCACCTACGTCTGAGACCTCCCAAAGGTCATCTAGGTCTGAGTCTGTTCTAAGTCCGCATATGTCTGAGACCCTCCAAAGGTCGTCAATCTTCAAGACCTCCCAAAGGTTGTCTAAGTCCGAGTCCATTTTAAGTCCGCCTATGTCAGAGACCTTTCAAAGGTTGTCTCCGTCCAAATCCAAAGCAGTTCTGAGTCCGTCCAAGTCCGAGTCCGTCCTGAGTCAGTCCGAGTCCTTCCCAAGTCCGTCTAAGTCTGAGTCTGTCCTGAGTCTGTCCGAGTTCGTTCCGTGTTCGTCCGAGTCCAAAGATTGTCTAAGTTCGAGTCAGTTCCGAGTCCCCCCAAGTCCGTGTCCGTCCCTAGTTTGTCTGAGTCTGTCCAGAATCTGTCTATGTCCGAGACCTTCCCGAGGTCATCCGAGACCTTCCCGAGATCATCTGAGTTTGAGACCATTCCAAGATCATCCAAGACCATTTCACTGTCGTCCGAGTCCGAGACCTTCCAGAAGTCGTCATCCCCAGTGCCTGTGCCGAGGTCATCCGCCCCAGTGTCTGCCCCGAGGTCATCTGCCCCAGTGCCTGCGCCGAGGTCGTCTGCCCCAGTGCCTGCGCCGACGTCGTCTGCCCCAGTGCCTGCGCCAAGGTCGTCTGCCTCAGTGCCTGCGCTGAGGTCGTCCATTCCAGCCCTGAGGCTGATCATCCAAGTGCCAGGATCCTCTGCCCTTGTACCGAACCTGAGGTCTTCCGTGCCAGCTCCAATCCCAAGGTCATCTGTCCTGATCCCTGCGCTGAGGTCTCCTTTCCTAGTGGCTGTACCGACGCCATCCATGCCAGCCACTCTTCTAAGATCTTCCACACCAGTCCCGAAGTCAACCGTCCAGGTACCTGTTCCTGTACCAGACCAGAAGTCAACCATCTCCAAGCTTGACACTTGTCCTCTTCTTGGCCTCCCACCATCCACCTGAGTCAGGTGTGTCCACCCGGGCTGTCCGGGGCCCGGTGCCATCCGGAATCCTCCCAGCTTTCACCCAGAAAGGAAAACACCGTACCATCCAGAGTCCCTGTGAGGCCATCATTGGAGTCCTAGCTCCATCTCGGATTCCGTGGGGGGAGCTCTGTCACACTGCACACGCACCTGCGCATCACGCCCACCTTCTACCGCTTTCTCCCACTTTCACCTCTCATCACCTGCACCTGTCTCTTGTTTTCCAGCACCTTCCACTTCACTATATATACCATGTCCGTTCACAGACTCATCGCTGGGTCTCGGGGTTTCTACCACGTCACAAGGTCTCTCTGTTCACGTCTCTAACGTGTTCGTACTCTTCACCGCATCTATCGATTCGCTCTACCTGTCCGACCGTGGTATCTATCATTCGTCCTACCATGTCTCGTTATTCTACCTATCATCCTAGCCTAATCGTTATCCGAAGCCTGATCTATCTCTCTGAGTCTACCTATCCTACTGCGTCCTAGATTCTCGTCCTATTTCTCTATACTAGCACTCAGTTATCGCGCACCTACCTTTAGTCTCTTTGTTCGTCTTCGATTCGCTCCGTGATCCGTTCGTGTAATCAGTCTGTTTGTGTTCCGTATTTGCATTCGTCAGTTCTGTTATCCGTTTTCTAAATAAACACCATCTGAGTTCAGATCCACTCCTGCATGTGTCTTCTAAACCCTACAGCCAGCGTGACAGTTGACATCACCTGTTTGAAATCACATCATTGTTTATTTTTGCTTACTTAAAGAATGGATGTTTAATATATTAAGTTGATAAAGAAAAACATAAAATATCTTCGGCTCATAATGTCTGCAATGAAATGAAAGTCAATGAAAGAATGAAAGTATTACACATAAGTGAGTTATGTCCCAGTTTCCCGAGAGGTTTTTGAGTTCTTATTGCACATTTAATTGGGGTGAGGTTGGACAATGTGGTTGTTTGAGTTCAGATTTTGTAGTGTAGTAGCTTTTGGTGAATCCTTAATGATTCTGGATGTTCAAATGTTCTTTGTGGCTGGTAGTTACAGTCCTATTATGCATTGTGTTTTTAACTACTCACTGTAGAGCATTCTGATCAGTCTTGGCTCTGGCATAATAATTATAATACTTCTTTCATTAATCTTTTAGGTCTTTAATAGAACGGTGGACAAAATAAACAATAGCAGCAGAATTAACATCAATAACTGAATGAAAATAAATGCACATTGAGAATCGGTAACTGTTACGGTACGCCATGATGCTGAGGGCTGGCGAACCGTTAAAGAATAAAATAATGAACAAATGTTTCTTTTAAATAATTTATTATTTTATTCAGTGTTAGGACCCAAGTGCAGTTAAATCCAGATGGAATTAGTGAACCAAAATAAACGATAAAAGATAAGCAATAATAAATAATAACCAAGCCTGCAGTTAACGCAGAACCAGGGACTCGAACCCCCAAACCCTAGTGTCAGAGACGAGTGTAATCACGGTTTGCCACAGCGTCAGACACTAGGACCCGGGAGGAAGAGCAGGTAAGCTGAACGGCAGACAAAGGAGACGCCTATAGCGGACTCAAAAAAAGGTTTAAACCGTCTAAACTACGACGGAAACCAAAGCAAATAAGAGGCACACGCTGATAAGCAGTGCGATCAAAATCGGACGTTTTTAACGTGATTATTAACAAGATAAAGGCGCGGAGCGCAAACAGCGGTTCGCGCATGCGCACAAAGGATCCGAGCGCTTCAAGCCCGAGCTCTGCTCGCTGGAGCTCGGCTGTGCCGGAAAAAGCCGAAGAGTGCTGAGGGTGCGCGTGCACAGTGCGACCACAGCGCGTGCAGAGTTACAGCGAGTGACTCGGAATCGACTCACTCACGCTGAGAGATCCGCAGAGGAAACTCACGGTCCTCCCGATTCCATGGGAGCATGAGTCCGAACGGAGAGCCTGCAAAGAGCGTGTCACGGTTCTCCCTGTACCAAATTGAGCATGAGGCTGATGCGGGTCCCCAGCGGGCACGTACCATGGATACTCGTGGCTGATCGCTCACTGGAGTGTGGTACCAAAGCCGGGGAGATGCGCACAAGCGCAGAAGAGCGGCCGAGCCGCGATTGCTGAAGCTGCTCGGAGGAAGACGCTTCCGGATGGCCTAACGCCACTCCAAAGCGTGAGAGAGCTTTCCCTCTCCTACCTAAGGCCCTGGCAAATACCTGAAGCGTTTTCACTTTACTCAAGTCCCCTTGCGTGCGGGAGAACTTGTACCGTTGTCCCTGAAGGAAAAAAGGAGAGAGCCGAGCAGCAAGAAAGCGATCAAAACCTACAAACCGTAGCGAAAGGCGAACAGTAAGCAAAACGTAGGCGAGGATGCGGCGCCACTGACAGGTGCACTACTGCACCTGCAATAGCACTACTGACAGGTGCAATCACTTCCCAACGCAATCACATTGCCAATCAGTAATGCCAACGTGAATGCACTGGAATGTGGGGATTCCACACGATAACTGAGCCAACAGTGGCCTCTACTGTCCGCTCAGGGGAATCCCCAGAAAAGTGGGGAGAGCAGACACTGCTGTTAAGGACCAACACTGGCCACTGAGTAGGCCCTAACAGTAACAAGGGGTACAAACTTTACACAGAAGGAAGCTGGGCCTGGATTTGAACCCAGGGCATCTGAGCTGAGAGGCAAGTCTGAGTTGTGCTAAGCACTACATCACCCTGCCACCCCTTGTTACAAAAATGCAAGTTCAAATTAATGAACAACAGTAATCCTCTGTTCAATGAACCCAACAATTATGTATATATACAAAAATGAAATCTATATTTGCTGATGAGTGTGAGTGTGCATACGTGTGCATGCAAATATCCAAAACCTTCTGCTGGCCAAAAACTGCCTGTATTCTAACAAGAACTCTGAACAAGTAATTCACACAAGTAGTCTTCTGTTTCTTTTGACAAATACCCTCACAAACTCCTCCATATCAAAGCTATTGGTTACTGGCTTCTCATTCTCATTTGTTTTTCTTTCATGATGCATTGTGCAACAAAAGGAGGTAAGAACACTGTCCAGATTTGTGTTGTATTGGCAGATGAAGGACATTCAGAGTTGGTTAGACAAAAAGAAGATGTATTTTGAACAGAAAGAGCAAGACTGATCTCCAGTGAGTATTTGTGTGGGGATCTAGTGAGGAGTGCAAAGTTCATGGGAAGCACTTTTTAGAGAATTAAAACAAACTAAATAAATTTAAAAGAAGGTTGTCAACTCAGTGTGAGGACAACTTAAGAGGATGACCCACAAAAATTGATCACCACTGATTACCAGCGCTTTCTATGTCTGGATGCATTTTTCTTAGGTTTTCTTTTTTTTTTTTAAAGGCATTTAAAGCAGTTCCTTTGAACGGTGGTCTATGAATTATACTCTCGATCTCTTTAGATGAGACTGATAGAGATCTAAGTTAAGTTTAAAGCATGAGATACAGTGGGGCAAAAAAGTATTTAGTCAGCCAGTGATAGTGCATGTTCTCCTACTTAGAATGATGAGAGAGGTCTGTAATCATAAGTACACTTCAACTATGAGTGGCAAAATGAGAAAAAAAAATCCAGGAAATCACATTGTAGGGTTTTTAAAGAATTTAATAGTAAATTATGGTGGAAAAAAAGTATTTGGTCAATAACAAAAGTTCAACTGAATACTTTGTAACATACAGTAACCTTTGTTGGCAATGAAAGAGTTCACCAGGTTTTCACAAACTGTAGCTGGTATTTTGGCCCATTCCTTCATGCAGATCTCCTCTAGAGCAGTGATGTTTGGGGGCTGTCGCTGGGGAACACGGACTTTCAACTCCCTCCTCAAATTTTCTATAGGCTTGAGGTCTGGAGACTGGCTAGGCCACTCCAGGACCTTGGAATGCTTTTTATGTTGCCTGTGCAGTGTGCTTGGGATCATTGTCATTCTGGAAGACCCAGCCATATTCCATCTTCAATGCTCTCACTGCACTGTTACTTTCCCGGCTCTCTGCAGGTCATTCATCAGGTTCCTCCTTGTAGTTCTTTTTTGCTCACCGTTGTCATGATCATTTTGACCCTACGGGATGAGATCTTGCGTGGGGCCCCAGATTGAGGGAGATTATCAACGGTCTTGTATGTATTCCATTTTCCTACAATAGCTCCCACAGTTGATTTATTCACACCAACTTGCTTGCCAATTGTAGATTCACTCTTCCCAGCCTGGTGCAGGTCAACAATTTTCTTCCTGGTGCCCTTCAACAGCTCTTTGGTCTTTGCCATAGTTTAGTTTGGAGTCTGGCTGTGGACAGGTGTCTTTTATACAGATAACAAGGTCAAATAGGTGTCATTAGTACAGATAATGAGTGCAGGACAGAAGAGCTTCTTAAAAAAGAAGTTACAGGACTGTGAGAGAGTGACTAAATACTTATTTTCCACCATGATTTACAATTAAATTCTTAAAAAATCCTACAATGTGATTTCCTGGATTTTTCTTTCTCATTTTGTCTCTCATAGTTGAAGTGTACCAATGATGAAAATTACAGACCTCTCTCATCTTTCTAAGTAGGAGAACTTGCACAATCAGTGGCTGACTAAATACTTTTTTGTCCCACTGTACCTTAAACATTTCAGAGACTAAATAGAAAGGAAAAATGAGCACGTTCTCAAGATGGAGGCTAAAACATGCATTTGAAAGGACATCAGTGAAGGAACAGAAAGATCTGAAATGTTTTGATACTATAGCACCTCCTGATGTTTTCTGTGAGAGCAAACATACATCAGAGCCGAGATATTCAGACCGGAGGACATATGCTGAAGTAAAAGGGATTGCTATATAACAAACACTGACAGTAAAAATAAACAAAACAGCCATTATTTAATACTGTTATTCTGTAATTCAAAAAAATATTTAAAATTACAAAGTGATGTTAGTTCTTGAGTCCAGGGCAAAGGTATAGAATATACAGGATTATTTTGCTTGAGCTGAGCAATAAGGTGACATAGGCCTATTATTGTAGCAGCATAACATTTCAAATGCTTATAGCCAGTTGCTAAATATGAATTACTACTGTTTCTACAACAGTACCATTATTACAACAGTACTACAACAGTATCATTTATTTTTGTATTTGCTAAGGTAGATAAGACATTGTCTGGTTTGGATTTTCATAATGAAAACTGTGTGGTGAAAAATGTAAATGTTACTAAATAACATGTTGAATTAGTGATACACGATTAAATGTATTATTATATAATAACAATGATGAGACTAGATGTTTAATGTAGTTTCTGTTCTGTTTAATGTTATTTATATTAAATATACTGTACTTCATAGCATATTATTCTTAGTTGTTCGCTCATGTACTATATGCATGCCTATTAATGAGATTCCAAATAATTTAAAAAATGGAAAAGAATGGAGGAGGACTGTGGTAGCCTAGTGGTTAAGATACTGGACTCTGGATCAGAAGGTCGAGGGTTCAAATCCCACCTCTGCCAAGCTGCCACTGTTGGGTCCTTGAACAAGACCCACAATTGCTTGGATTGTAACAGTTGTAACTGCTAAGATTGTACCAATTGTAAGTCGCTCTGGATAAGGGCATCTGCTAAATGCTGTAAATGTAAATGTAAATGTAAATGTAAATGTAAATGTAGGAGGAAGAACAGATCCAGATCAGGTACAACTAGAGGTGCTACTGATTATTGCTGTGTGACTGTAAATTACGGCTCAATACAGAATTCATTTGATCAGGTTATATTACGTCATTCAAGATATTTAATGTTGCATTACAAGAAATAAAATTAACGCCATTTATGTTGCATAGTACATGATTTACACACTCACTGGCCACTTCATTATGTACACCTTCCTAGATACCCCCACGTTGCATTCGGAACTGCCTTAATTCTTTGTGGCATAGCTGCTGGAAACTTTAGAGATTTTGGTCACATCCACGATGTGAACCTCCCATTCCACCATATCCCAAAGGTGCTCTATTAGATTGAAACATGGACCCACATTTGTGGTTAGATTACATGAAAGGCTTTTTAATGAGAAGCCTTCCAAATAATCTGTTGGCATAGATGTGGCATCTGTTGCGGAGACTTGGTGACCCCAAGATGCTGCTCATTTCTGTAACTCTCCAACAGTGATCCTTAGCGATTTTTGTCTTTCTTATCTTCCTACTCACTGCATGAGGGCAAAATATACTTGGGCCCTCCTTCAGGCAGGTTTGTTACAGTTCCAGCTGATTGGAACTTTTTAATTCTTGTCCTAACTGTACACTGCTGGGCTAAAAAATGGACCCAACCTAAAATTGAAAATAATAAGCTGTCCTAAGAATAAATCATTGGTCAGAAAATTTACAAGAACCAAGAAAATGTATTTTGTGCCACCATAAATGCTTAATGCTGCAGTAAACTTACATAGTCTTCTTGTTCCTAAAGATAAAATCATGAAGTATTTAAATGTTTGGCTGTTCAAAATCTTCCAAAATATACTTTGTCTTGTTTTATTCTTAAAAGATCAGTTGTTAGGTGGTAATCTGCCACAGTCCATCAAAGCCATGTGTTGTTGAGTCCAGATTTGAACCCTACAGAGAATGTTTGGTCTTACATTAAACACAAACTAACTGGGAAACATTTTTCAACTACTCATCAACTGTTTAAAGCCGTCATCGTTGAGTGTAACACTGATTTTGCAATTTGGGGTTTGCCTGATATATTTTTATTATTATTATTATTACTATTATTATTATTATTATTATTATTATTATTATTATTAATTTATTTATTATTTATCCCTGACTTAGAAAGGTCAACACATGTTTCACTTATTTGAGTGTTCTTTACATGTGGTCTGATTAGACACTGGGTCTCGCCACAAGGGAGTGTAAAAGTGTTTTCCTGCTACCTATAAAAAGGCTATCAGATGCTACTTTTAGGTAGTGTACCTCTTGGTGAGAGATTGTTCACTGCTAGACATTTGACATTTGCCCAAGCTGGTCCCATAGATCCTGCATACACATACATTCCTGAGAAACCTAGATGTGAGGAAGAGCATTATCCTGCAGAAAAATGCCAGTTGGAAGCCCTGCCATGAAACGCTACACATGAGGCTTCAGGATATTTTGCATATATCACTGGACTGTTGGTGTCCCTTGTATCACTACTAGAGGTGACTGACTGTCATATGTTTTGGCTCCCCAGATCATCACACCAGCAGTTGGGGCAGTGTGACGCTTCACAACAAAGGCAGGATTGAAGTACTCACCACGAGGTTTCCATACTCAAACACGACCATCGTCAGATCCCAAACCGAACCTGGATTTGACACTAAAGACAATACTATCCCAGTCCATAGCAGTCCAGCTTTCTTGTTCATGACACCACTGCAAACAAAGGTGATGGTTGCTGGCTGTCAATGGCAGAACACCAAATGGGAACTGTGACAACAAATTTCCTTCTGCTAAGCACCTGGAAATGGTCCGGGCAGTGACAGGGATGTGCAGTGAAGGTGCCACCTGTGTTTTTTATAGTAGACATGCTCATGTTTGTCGGTGGATCAAACGGTCCTCTCTACTGGTGGTCTGTCTGGGCCACCCAGAGACCATTCACCTTGCGTGCATGCCCTCACAGAACCACTGCTCCCAAAATCTCCTAACAGCTAGGTCAGAATGGCCTAAATGGCGAGCTCTTCCTCAAAATGGCCATCCTGCTTCTCTTAGTCCAATGATGTCCTCCCCTGTCAAAGTCTGTCAACTTGGCAAAATGTCTTTGAGTGCATCATAGAGGCACGTCTAGCAGTCATCAATCTCTCACCAAGATGTACTCTACCCAAAAGTAGCCTTTGAGAGATTTTTTTATAGACAGTGGGGGAAGCACTTTTATGCTGTCTTGTGGCAAGTCCCAGCTTTCTTACAGACCACATCTGCAATCATTCACATATCTGCCTGAGATATAACTGTATACTGGGTTTTATTATTGTATATAATTGGCAACTTTGGCACACAAACCTCTTTTGACTGTTTTTAAAAGTGAGGTTAGTGAAGTATTACTGACCGATGTTTCTGCCAGCCATTTTAATCCATATCACTATTCAGCATACAGGATGTAAACATGCATCTATCCTTGTCTGTACATTTCCCTCACCAGGCTCAGTACATTAATGATAGGATTTTGCTGGAGTGCCTGGTGAGATGCTCAGTCTACAGAAAGTAATTTATGTAACCAATCAAGCTCTCATTTGTCAACCATCACTCTTCATTTCAGTGACTGCAGGACACCCGTGCTGTGGTCTCTGGGGTGTTGGCATATGTTGTTTTGTTATTTTGGTTGTAATTAGTGGATGTGTCTGTGTAATAAAAGATGGTGGAACAGGGCCATGGAAATGTGGCCACGTCACATTGACAGAGATGTTAGCTAGGCAAAGATAAAGAGATTGTGTAATGTTACACCAATGCAGAACACTTTCTGGTCCTAATGATGATATTCAGGGACATCCTGAGTGTATGGGTTTCTTCTTTTGCAAGAAACAACTACGTTTGCAACAGCACTGCACAATTAAAAATAGCTAGTTTTAAATTCTGTATCCAAATGTGCAATGCATTACAAGCCGTTACCACTCTATCCTCGTACTGTACTTTAATGTTGGTATGTTGGGATGAAAATCCTCTCTCAGTATACTCCTTCTCTCCTCCTTCTCACTCTGCCTCTCTCTCTGCCTCACTGCCTTCTTATTAGCCAGCCCATATTTCACATCAAAAGCACAGATGCCAATAACCTCACTCTGCCCCCTAAATGCTAAATTATTATTATTAAAATGTGATTGACGGACCCACTTATTAATTATAATCTTGTGCACATATGCAGGGTGACAGTACGAGAGGAAACGGCTTTGTGTGCCAAGGCACCACCACATAGAAGCTAATTTGCTCTGACACACTATCAAAGCAGGCACATCAGCCCTCCCTTGGCAGTTCCTATAGGAAGGGACATGAGTTTAAGGGGGCATATGCAGTATAGCAACGAGATGAGATCACACATGCGATTCAGGGGGATCAGATGGTAAGGCATTAATTTTGCACAAAAGGCTTCCCTTTGATTTTTTTGAGCGCTGCAGAAAGGCACTAATGGTAGTAGGCTTTAAGATAGATAGCTCCAGTAGTTTAGTAGTAAGATAAAGTTCGAAATGGCAGTTTTTTAAGGCCATGGATCAAATTCCAGTGCCCTGAGCGGTGGGTGCTGCATTTACAAAACCCTTCAATGGACTGGCATCCAGTTCAGAGTATACCTCTGCCTGTATCCAGTGAATTCCAGGTTAGTGTCAGGGATCACTCTTTGGCCGCTAATAGCCAGGAGTTATCCCGGCTTGGCGGTGTGAGCTGCGGCAGAGCGATCGCGCGTGCATCAGCCCTTCGCGGGCTTTCCACGGGTAAGTGGCGACACCTGCAGGTGAGCCCTTATAAGCACATCTTAGGGGCTCACTCGCTGTCGCTGCATCGCCCTGCGTTTTCCACGCGCACCCACGTGCTTCTTGATGCACTCGGCTATCAGACGCTCATACGCGCTCGCTGCTGCCTGCATTTCTGCTGACGGCTTTTTATTTCTTTTTGGGTTTTTTTCTATTTTCTTAGGGACAACGGTACGTTCTGGGAGTATCAAGACCCTCAGAAGGGGGCTGCCAGGAGGCAGCTCGGTAAGGTAGGGCCCTAGATAGGGTAGGGTCAGTGTTTTGTTTATTTCTTTATTTTTACATTTACCGAGCTGCTCTGGCAGCTGTAAGCCTCAGTTCTGTTTCTTTTTATTTATTTAGTTTAATTTCAGTTATTATTACCAACTGGAGCTAACTGCACTTGGGTCCCAATAATTTATATTTTTGTTTATAAGGTTCGTCGTTGCTTTTTTAATGGCGAACCCTAACAGTTAGGCTCAAGACCCTCCCCTTAACCCTGACCTGGACAAATGAGAGAGGTAAAACAGGATGTGTTGCTTTTCTTTTTGCTTTGCTTTAAGGCAGTTTGTCTTTTGGTCATGTGAGGGAGATATACCATGATAACTGGTTTTGGTTGCATCAAACACATCAACTTTGATCCAAATCAAGCCAATGTTTTAAGTACAACTCCAAATCAGAAAAAGTTGGGACTTATAAAAATTGCAAATGAAAAAAGTCCAGTGTTCCTTTCATTTACATTTACATTGACAGTATAATTCCTAATTGTTTCATGTTTTTTAATAAACATCCATTCTTGCATTTCAGAGCTGCAACCCATTCCAAAAAAATTGGGACATGGGCAATTTAGGGCTAGTAATGAGGTAAAAAAACCTAAATACTGATGTAATTTCAAACAGGTGATGTCAATAGGTGATTGCAATAATAATTTTCTACAAAAGCAATATCTTTGAGTCTTTGAGGACCTCTTGTGGGCAGAGAATCTCCAGTTTGTCAACAGATGCATGAGAAAAGTATTGAAAAGTTTAAAAACAATGTTCCTTAAAGACAGATTGGAAATGATTTGCATACTTCAGTCCAAACCTTTTCTAATTTGGCTTGTTTTGCATTGCAGAAAAATACATAAGGTCCTTGATGGATGTTGTCTTGAAAGCTGCATATCTTGTTCTAAAATCCCAATGTACTTTTCGGCATTAATGCTGCCATCACAGAAGTGTAAATGACAGTAAACATTTTCACTGTGTGATGGTCCATCTCAGACGCCTCTGAGTACAGAGCAGTTGATGTCGCTTCTGAACATGGTTAACACATGGTTTCTTCTTTGCAAAGTAACGTTTTAAGTGGCATTTTTTAATGTAACTCCATACTGCAGTGCTTCCAAAAGGTTTGCCTTAAGTAGTCTTTTGTCCATGTGTTTATATCAGCTATTGATGAATGACAGTTCTTGATGCAGTGCCGTCTGAGGGATCAGAGATCATGGCTGTTCATTTACACAATGAAATTCCTCCAGATTATTTAATATTATTTACTAAAGTTGGTTAAATATGTAAATCCGTTCCACTCTTTACTTGAGGAACACTGGTTTTAAACATTTCAATAATTTTCTCAAACAAACTGGAGATCCTCTGCCCATGTTTGCTCATCAAAAAGTCATAGATTAAAAAAAATTTGGATAATGCTTTTGTACCAAATCATGATTACAATCATCTGTTGGCATCACCTGTTTGAAATCATATACAGTGGTGCTTGAAAGTTTGTGAACTTTCTAATCTTTCTAAACTTTCTAACTTTTATAATTTTCTATATTTCTGCATAAATATGACCTAAAACATCATCAGATTTTCACACAAGTCCTAAAAGTAGATAAAGAAAACTCAGTTAAACAAATATATTTACTTGATCACTTATTTATTGAGGAAAATGATCCAATATTACATATTAGTGAATGGCAAAAGTATGTGAACCTTTGCTTTCAGTATCTGGTGTGACCCCCCTGTGCAGTAATAACTGCAACTAAATGTTTCCTGTAACTGTTGATCAGTCCTGCACACTGGCTTGGAGGAAATTTAGCCCATTCCTCCATACAGAACAGCTTCATCTCTGGGATGTTGGTGGGTTTCCTCACATTAACTGCTCGCTTCAGGTCCTTCCACAACATTTCGGACTTTGACTTGGCTATTCCAAAACATTAACTTTATTCTTCTTTAAAGTGTGCTGAGGGTCGCTGTCTTGCTGCATGACCCACCTTCTCTTGAGATTCAGTTCATGGACAGATGTCTTGACATTTTCCTTTAGAATTCTCTGATATAATTCAGAATTCATTGTTCCATCAATGACGGCAAAACATCCTGACCCAGATGCAGCAAAACAGGCCCAGACCATGATACTACCAACATCATGTTTCACAGATGGGATAAGGTTCTTATGCTGGAATGCAGGGTTTTCCTTTCTCCAAACATAACACTTTTCTTTTAAACCAAAAAGTTCTATTTTGGTCTCATCCGTCCACAAAACATTCTTCCAACAGCCTTCTAGCTTGTCCGTGTGATGTTTAGCAACCTACAGACAAGCAGCAATGTTCTTTTTGGAGAGCAGTGGCTTTCTCCTTGTAACCCTGCCATGCACACCAATGTTGTTCAGTGTTCTTCTGATGGTGGACATTGGCTAATGTTAATGAGAGAGAGGCCTTCAGTTGCTTAGAAGTTACCCTGGGCTCCTTTGTGACCTCGCCAACTAGTACATGCCTTTCTCTTGTAGTGATCTTTGTTGGTCGACCACTCCTGGGGAGGGTAACAATGGTCTTGAATTTCCTCCATTTGTACACAATCTGTCTGACTGTGGATTGGTGGTGATGGTTTTGCAACCTTTTCCAGCCTGATGTGCATCAACATCTCAGAAATCAACATCAGAAATCTCCTTTGTTCGTGCCATGATACACTTCCACAAATGTGTTGTGTCGAACAGACTTTGATAGATCCCTGTTCTTTAAATAAAACAGGGTGCCCACTCACACCTGATTGTCACCCATTGATTGAAAACACCTGAGTCTAATTTCACCTTCAAATTAACTGTTAATCCTAGAGGTTTACATACTTTTGCAACTCACTAATATGTAATATTGGATCATTTTCCTCAATAAATAAATCACCAAGTATAAACAGCATAAAAATGCCCCAACTTTTTCTGATTTGGGGTTGTATTAGGCTTTCACAAAAGAGCTTTTATATTGAGCATATGTCATCTAAATGGATTTGCCTCTTGACCGTTTATAAGACACAGGGAGTGTTGTGACTAACTAATGTAATTTCTACAATGCTTTCTAATACACTTAAGACATCCTTATAAACTTTACCTGCTTGACTTTTACTGCTCTTAAGAATAAAGGGCGCCATCAGTGTGAGATAAATGTCTAACCAATTCATATTGACTTCATCAAGTGAGTGTGTGGTGGGCGATTTTATAAAGGGCTGGCCATGTGATGGGGTGCGTGGAGGAGGCACTTTGTAGTGTGTGAAGGAGAGGTGCTGCTTATTAGGTCATTTATCATCTTTACATGTAAGTTTCATTACTGCCAAGAAGTTAACCAATACAATCACTTAAATGATTTTTTAGTATTGCACTATGGCATGCTGTCCTTTAATAAGATATCAATTAAGATAGGGTAGACTTTACAATTATTAGTGGTCATGATCAGTTTTAACATCCAGATAAAACCGCTAGAACTGTAAGTAGTTTTTAGGCTACTTCTTTGATTTGCTTTACGTGGTAGTGATGATGCACGATATGCCAAAGTCTTTCAAAACACATTGATAGCACAACCACAGTCTGTTCAATAGGGGGCACTAAAGCATCACAAGTATTAATAGATGGAAGCCTAAGTCATCCAGTTTTTACTAGGCGAGTGCGAGGCAGGTGAATTTCACCATGCCACGTGGAGACTTTATTTAATGAATTAATACCATAAATCACTACTCGCTTATAGTTATAGTTTGATAGTTATCCATTACTCATGTACTCACATGGTTCCTTATTTTTACAGCATTGCCTCACTGCCTTGTAAACTTGGGCTATTAAACATTATCATATATACCCACATATAGGTAAAGTGTGGCCTTTTATTCTCATTTAACGTTGTCATCGCCATCATCATCAGTGTATCTGTAACGGCAGCTTTGACATTCTCTACCAATAAAGTCATAATGCTTCCACTCAGCATACACTTTAACACTATATTAAATCATTGCTGTGGTCCAACAGTCAGACAGACTTGCGCAGCCAGCTCATGCCCCACCTCTGTGATGAAATCACAGATGAAAATGGGTAACCTGGGTATGAAGAACTGTAGGTGAACGTTAGCAGTCTCAGCCTCTGTGTCTACCAAGCAACATTAATGGGCTTAAGAGATTAAATTGGAGCCCTCTGAAGCCGTTCTGTTCAATTCGTCAGCATGACAATTCGTTCAGCAGGCCAGGCCGAGCTCTGTAATTTCTCCATCTTGTCACTTTTGGCTCTTGCAGTGTAAATAGACACCTTGCACCGGCCCTTGCCTGCACATTCATCAGGTCCCACAACTGCTGGCACTATATGATCCCTGAGACCAGCGTATTGTTCAACCTCATCATTCCTGTATGTATATTTAAAATAAAATAAAACACGTGTGCTATTTGAGCATCTACCTCACTCTAGCAAATGGAGTTCAAATTGCCTGAAATGAGGGAAGAAGTGAAGGGAGTGAGCGAAGGAAAAGGGGGAGAATTTCTTTCTAGAAAATGACTAATAGCTATTTCTGCTGAAAACTGTGCAATCATGTCGGACTATTCAAAAGGACAGGGTGCCTAATTTGCTAGTGCATTTTTCTCTCTATTGTACTCCCCTCTTGCAGTCTTCTCCCTTTATTCCGACTGCACTCGCTCCACTTCTCTGCCTCCCAGCAGTCATCCCCCCTTCTCCTTTTAACTCTCTCTAAATGCAAAGATGTACCCAAGGGCAGTGTGTGGATCATGGTCAATCACAGCGTGTAGATCTGCATATTCAGAGAGTCATAAATCTTCTATTAGCTGCTCTACTCTGCCTGCCTCCTGACCCCTATTTCTCCAAGTTGGGGGGGTGGGGTCATCCTCTTCCTCTTCATCCATATGTACATGCCATACCATATACATACCCTTTCTGGACTCCACAAACAACATATGCTAACATAAGCCATGTTCTTGTGCTTTTTCTTCCAACATTTTCCCAGATCTCTGAAAGCAACCAGTAAAAAAATGTCCTATGATAAGCACAGAAGCACAAATCACTACATCTCACCTCTCTTGTGGGAGTACAGGATCTGCAGTAAGGTGTAAAATAGTATCAGCAGCTTAATGAGGAGAGACAAATAATTTTGAAGCACTATTCATGTGCCTCAAAAAAATCTTCTCTAACTTATAGAAAGTGAGAAAGCGAATATCTCTAGTGAAAACTGGACTTAGTCTGATTCTCCAGCTCCAGCTCCTATTTCCTTTACCCAGTGTTAAAACTATGCTACTGCAGCATGGCTGAGAAGAACATTTCAAGCGAATGAAATTGAGAGACAGGATGAAGAAAGGGACAAGAAGGAAATGAAGCTCAGGGTGCTGGGGAACTTTCTAGCAAACCATTATAAATTTGTGGTGGAGCTACTGAGCGAATGCTATAACAACTTGCTCTGCCAGACGTCAGCACCGCATTTAACGGCAGGCAAATGCCTGTGAGACAGGAGCTCTCCACATTCATTATTTAAAACAGACCTTCATGCACCACGCGGCAATGCAGGACAGCCACCGGACGGACGAAATACGGCCTCTTAATGATCCTACAGGCACACTATGAGGTAGGAGGGAGACAATGAAGGAAAAAGTGAAAACTTAGACAGCTAGCAGAGAGAGAGAGAGAGAGAGAGAGAGAGAGAGAGAGAGAAGGCTAGCCACAAGAACACATAGGAAAGCAGAAAGAAAGAGAACAGCTATAGGAATGATACAGATGGGCTGACAGGGAAAAGTAAAGTGGAGGTGAGGAGAGGATAAAAGAGGCTGAGAAACAGAGGTTCCGTTTCCTTGTCAAGTCTGAATCCTAAAATCAGGCCATGTCCCACAGAGCTGCAATCACTATACAATATATATATATATATATATATATATATACACACATAAGTATATTTTATTACCCCTGCTATTTACTTTCTTATCATAGCACTAGGTTAATAAAACAGATATCTACACTGTGACATCTTGATTTTTCATGTATTTGTTTAACAAAAACCTCAGGATCAATGACTTGGCTAGATTTCCTAATATTTTAAGCTTAATATTGTCTTCATGCCTCTTTCTAATTCAGGGAACATAGGGTATGAGAAGCACATGACAGTGCCCTTTATATTCCATATATTCCAGCAGCTAAACACAAGAGCAGATGTTACATATTAGGCTCATTTTATGTATCTATGTTAAGCTTTACTCAATCAAATTAGATGCTCGTTAACCCAGTTGTTATTGCTGTAGATGAACATTCATCTGTGATGTATGAATGCCACACAAATACAGAAGCTGAACTGGCAAAATGGAATAATAAGTGGACAACTCATCCATAAAGCAGAGGCAATCATTTTATTTAATGTTCCTTCAATTTGTAAACACTGCACTTTCAAGACAGCAATTACTCTATTTATGAAGGAAAATTATCTCTTTCTTTATCTTTCTCCTTCTGTCCCTTGGCATTCTATGGCCTTTTGTGGGGTCAAGTGCTGGCATTAAGTGTGACATTTGGCTGGAATCTAAAAAAATAAAAAAAGCTTTTGCCTGTTTAAGGTCAGAGTTCAGAGACTACAGTCAGGCCCAAGCCATGTGACCCTTGGAGAAAGAGACAGAAAAATAGAGGAGGCATTTTGCTAATGACAGAGGACAACCTGGTATTAGTAAGCACTGAATTAATTTGCCATTCCAGCTTTGGTCCCTGGGGTGTAAAAACTAGTGTATTTGTCCAAACTTAAAGGTCTGGTCTGCAATTTGAAGTACAATGCATGTAACACAGTAGTTTACTGCAATAATAAGGTTCAGGGGTGATGCAGTGGTTAGCATTCTTGTCTTGCAGGTCCAGAAATCTGGGTTTAAGTCCTTGTCTGACAGCTGCCTGTGTGAAGTTTGCATGTTCTCTCCGTTGTGGGTTTCCTCCAGGTACTCTGGTTTCATTCCTCATTTTATAGGCACGCATTAGGTCAACTATCATCTCTAATATGTTCTGTTGTTGATTGATTGAGCGTTCGTGTGTATATGTGTGCACATGTGGCCTTGTCAAAGGTGTCGTTCCTGTGCTGCAGTAAGTGAGAGTACAAAGTTTTGTCTGTAATAGTAATACGTGCATCAATAGTATTAACAGTATAGATTAGACGATATGTGTACCTCCAGCTCTTCAACTTTGTCTATGGGTTATAACTAAAAGCATCAGGTAAATAGTAAATAGTGTATCTGAATCCTAAAGTGAGGCAGGAAGGTTACAGTCGTATGAAACATTTTGGGCACCCCTGATAATTTTCATGATTTTTCTTTATAAATCATTGGTTGTCCAGCTCAGCAATTTCAGGTAAATATATCATATAGCAGATGAACACCGTGATATTTGAGAAGTGAAATTAAGTTTATAGGTTTTACAGAAAGTGTGCAGTAATTATTCAAACAAAATTAGGCAGGTGCATAAATTTGGGCACCCTTGCCATTTTATCGATTTGAATACCTTTAGCACTAATTATTGGAAGACAACATTTGTTTTGTAAGCTCATTGACCCTTGATCTACATACACAAGTGAATCCAACTATGAGAAAGTGTTAAGGTGGCCAATTGGAAGTTTTTCTCCTCTTTGCATCTTCTCTGAAGAGTGGCAACATGGGAGCCTCAAAACAACTCTCAAATGGCCTGAAAACAAAGGTTTGTTCAACATCATGGTTCAGGGAAAGGGAAAAGCTCTCTCAGAGATTTCAGCTGTCAGTTTCCACTGTGAGGAACATCGTGAGGCAATGGAAGACCACAGGCCACAGTTCTAGTTAAGGAACTCCCGAAGTGGGCAGACCAAGAAAAAATCTCAGATAGGCAGAGGCGAAGGATGGTGAGAACAGTCATAGTCAAGCCACAGACCACCTCCAAAGACCTACCAACCTCATCTTGCTGCAGATGGTGTCACTGTTCATCGTTCAACTATACACAGCGCACTTTGCACAAGGAGAGGCTGTATGGGAGAGTAATGCAGAAGAAGCCTTTTCTGCAGACACGCCACAAACAGAGTCACTTGAGGTGTGCTACAGCACATTTGGACAATCCAGCTTCATTTTGGAATAAAGTGCTGTGTACTGATGAAAATAAAATTGAGTTATTTGGACATAACAAGGAGCGGAAAAAGAACACAGCATCCCAAGACAAACACTTGCTACCCACAGTAAAATTTTGGTGGCGGTTCCATCATGCTGTGGGACTGTGTGGCCAGTGCAGGTACTAGGAATCTTGTTAAAGTTGAGGGTCGCATGGATTCCAGTTAATATCTCCAGATTCTTGAGAACAATGTTCAAGAATCAGTGACAAAGTTGCACCGAGGCCAACGACCCCAAACCCTGCTCAAAATCTACTAAGGCATTCATGCAGAGGAACCAGTACAACGTTCTGGAATGGCCATCTCAGTCCCCAGACATGAATATTACTGAAAATCTGTGTTGTGATTTAAAGTGGGCTGTCCATGCTCGGAAACCATCACAAACCTGACTGAACTGGAGATGTTTCTAAAGAAAAAATGTTCCAAAAGCACCTTCAACCGGAATCCAGACTGGAAGCTGTAGGAAGCGTTTAGCGGCTGTTTTATTTCTACAAAAGGAGGATCTACTAAATATCGATGTCATTTTTCTGTTGGGGGGTGCCCAAATTTATGCACCTGCCTAATTTTGTTTGAATAATTACTGCACACTTTCTGTAAATCCTATAAACTTCATTTCACTTCTCAAATATCACTGTGTTCATCTGCTATATGATATATTTAACTGAAGTTGCTGATCTGAACAACCAATGATTTCTAAAACTAAAAATCATGAAAATTATCAGGGGTGCCCAAACTTTTTCATACGACTGTATTCCATAGTTAGGGGATCTTGTAAGCAGAAATGCTTGGTTATGATCCTCACATTGTTCACTCAAATTCTGTGGTGGTGGTAGAAGCATGTTGTAATAAATGCAGAATTTAACTGACATGGTGTGCTGAACTAATAAAACAGGATCTATTTGATTTACCGATCTACTTCTAGTTAGCACCCAAGCTTCTGCATATTGAACTAGCTGGTGTTTATACAACTTTAAAGCAGAGATCTTTTAGTCTTATTTACAGAACGGTTCAGTGACAGAAATCAGTTTTGCACCATTGCATACAATCAGTTGATGGTTGACAGGCAGAGGCAGCACACATATTTCTGTGCTGCACTGATTTGTTGTCTGACCCGGTCAAATCTGATAGTATCTCTTACCCATATTCTGTGTTTAATTTATACAAAGACATAAACCTACACATCTATACAGCTATTCTGGAGTTTAGACCAAGACCTTGACCACGTTTAATTCAAACCCAACACCACAGGGGTGAAAACCAGAGACGAGAGCATCAGTTTATTTTGACTTTCAGCAATGAAAAAAAAAATTCATTATATATGTAAGAGCTGTAAACTGAATAATATCCCCTTCAATAACTGAAAGATGTTGTCTACTTCCCTTCTGAGATATAAGTTTACAAGTAACCTGAATGGGAAAATATCAAAGTCAGCAAGCTTAGAAGCATACTGTAGCCGCTATGTGGCACATGTACTATGGCTGCAACTCTTCAGATTACACACAGTTTAGTCTGAAAAAGCCTTATTCCTCTCAGTAATACAAACACTGTAGCTGGTCTATGACAGTGCTAAAGACCCCCTCACAACTGGTGCAGAGGATGCTGGGATAGACAGAGCATAGATCTGTGGCAACGATTCTTAGTTTTCAGACCAGCCATAAAAATAACCAGCTAGAGTGGTGCTTGAAAGTTTGTGAACCCTTCAGAATATTCTTTATCTCTACAAAAATATGACCCAAAACATCATCCGATTTTCATACAAGTCCTTAAAGTAAATAAAAACAACCCAATTAAACAAATGGGACAAAAATATTAAGTTGGTCATTTATTTACTGAGGAAAAAAAAATAATATTAAATATCAGCGAGTCGCAAAAGTTTGTTTCTAAACAATTGGATGACAATCAGGTGTGAGTGGTTTGTAATTAATGAACAGGAATGGCAGAACCCATCAATGGTGTGGGACATCAATGCCCCTGTGGCATTCACCCCAGCAGTGATTGCTAGCTAGCATGTTAACTTTACATAGCTATCTTTGTGTTTCCTTTTTACATCCACTATGGACGTAGTGCACGTCATTTCAGTAAATGCTATGTGGCAGTATTTGCACTCTGCAGCATGCTTCTTTGCTTTGATGCCTTGCATAGGAAGCCATTGTGTTTAAAATCAGCAAAATTGTTGATTTAGTAGACGTTGTTGCCCTGTGAATGAGGATGTGTGTATGTCTCTGAAAATGGCAGGTTAGCTGCAACACAGGGTTGATAGTTGCACAAGTGGACAAAATAAAAATAATGGTGTGACAACAGTACTGTAATCATTCAGTTCTTTTCCATACGTATTTAGTGGTCCTAACTTGTCTCAGAAATAAATGTCAAGTCCCCAGTAGGGGTGGGTGATATGGTAAAAATATTATATCACAGTAATTAAAGACATTTTCACGATACACAGTATTTATCACGAAACATGTTAACGCAGACAAAAGGCATAAGTAGTTACAGATTCTTAAAATCTACTATTCAAATATTATCTCATACTTAGTAAAGTGATAAATTTTCAAAATGTGCTGCACTTAATTCAATTAAACAGGACAAATTACAGTCTTTATAATGAAACAGGAAGTTTTTAAGTGTTCTTTGGGCACAGACAATATCCTTGATATGCTCAGAAAATCATATAGTCTATCACGATAAAAGAATTTATCACAATATGATAAAATAGCCTCATATTGCCTACCCCTAACCCCAGTTAGATGGAGTAAAATTTCACTTGAGTGCATGGCAAACCCAAGACCATTAACATGGGGTCTTGAGCTGGACTCAAAACCTTTTGACCAAAGTGTTTTCTTGCCATTTTGCCTCTGGTTTGCTTATTTGAGGTCTAGACTGCTTTTTGTTGAGCTGCTTTGTGACAATATCCATTTTTAAAAGCTCTATATAATCAAATTGAACTTCAACATGCATACATTTGAATACTGTTGACCATGAGGTCATGCTTTAAAACACAGCTTATTATAACAAGCATGACAATGGTAAGAATATTTGAAGAGAAAATAGTCTATTTATGCTTGCCAGGATAGTTGGCATAAAAAGGCTAACATTTTATTAAGGAAATTTTAGTCCAGAGTTTCAGGAACTGTAGTGGATATCGCTTTAATCCTTTAGATACACAATACGCTAGCAGGTATGTGAACAATTCTTCTCACATAACAGCTGTGCATGCACACGTCTCTGTCTAAACCCGTATGGACACACACACACACACACACACACACACACACTTTGCCAGAACTGTTTACCAGAAACATTGTGGCACTGTGGTCGTGTCACCTTGGAGAACCCCAAGAAATGGGTCAAGACAGGCATCCTTCCACCTCATCTGCACAGTTTCTGAACAGAACTAATCCTATAAATATAGACAACACAGAGGAGTGCACAAGCTTGGGAGAGATGAGTGGGTGGAGCTCCAACGGAAAGAGAAGGAGCAAGAAACACAAATAACAGAGTGAAGTTCAGTTCCCTGGCTGCAGATTTGCTGTTTTGCATAAGGTTTTTGCTTGAGGACAGATCATAACTCTTGGAAAGGCTGATATGAAATCCGTATGTGTGCAGATCTATGTGGACAGTAATGGATTACCTGGCCCTGCTTCCTCTCCCAGATCGGCCTGGCTTGGCTCAGCCCACCGACCCCGACTGTCTGGAATGTGACAAGATAGCAGGAGGTTGCCAGGGCTGCAGCAAGGCCTGATTTATCTTGCCCCACTCTGACGGATGATAAAAATGTCAGACCATGATGTTTGGACCAGGTCACCAGCCGGAAGGCCTGTCTGAGGAACCTGTGAGCCAAAGCTAGACCTGCTGACAGCACACACACACACACACACACACACACACACACACACACACACACACACCTTTTCAATCACTCATTTATCCAATCTGACCTGACCTGGAACTCTGTGTTACCGTCATTTTTCTACATCTGCTGCTTAGAAAAACCCATACTGGTAGTGTCATGGACCATCTTTATAAGCATTCATAACAGGGATTTAACACTTGAGCAAAAGTATTGTATATTAGAAAGCATAAAAGACCAGATTCCAGACTTGTTTTGCTAGGGATAAAAGATATAGTATTTAGCTGGAAATAAAATGATAATAATATTCCATTCTCATTTACATTGTCCATAGTTTGAAGCAATCATATACTGTAATCCATCTAGTGAGTCCAATCGGAAATATGAGGGAGAGAATAGACGAGACAAAATGGACAATGTAATGGAAAGATAGAAAGAAAAAAGAGAGAAATGAAGGGTAGAGAACCTTCTTGGCAGCGGGCCAAAGTCCATAGACTGTGTCCACGACAACGGCGGATTGAGCCTTTGAAAATCAACCAGGCAACCAATTATGTCCTCCTGAAGCAATTATGTCCAATGACACCAGCTCTGCCCAGCTCAACGTCGCCTTTCACCAGCTTTAATTATACATGCTAATGCCCCACATCAGTGACATCACCAATCCTGTCTCTACACCCATTTCAGAAATGAATAAAGAATCATACAAGCAGTAGAGTGCTGAACGTTAGAGCTTCGTACCCAATGGTGTACCACGTGAAGTGAACAAGGGAATCCGTGTACCCTGCTAGACCTAGAATAAAGATGCAGCACGGGCACAGACAGGCATGGTTCACAGATTTTAATGTTGTTTAAAAGAAAAATATGCCAGGCTGACAGTTTAACACTGATTGATAGGACTGCTCGAGAAAAGTAGATAAACAAGCAGGTGATGGATTTGCCGCTACTCGAGTGAAGACATTACAGCGGGTGCAGGAGCCAGCGCCAGACACCTATGAGCAGTGGGTGGCCGGAGGTTAGCCATTTTGTGCCCACTCAGTAATGCTGCCTTAATCGCTCCCTATATTTCCAGTTAAAAAGGAGGCTTAATGAGCCAGTTTCACAAGCCCAGAGAAACTGATTATTATCTGAGAGTTCCTACTGAGTTGGTGTTTGTCCAAGTCGCTCCTCTTTCCCTCCCCCGCCCCCACCTTTCTCTCTCTCTCGCGCGCGCTCTCAACCCCCTCTCTCGTTCTTTCTAACTTTCTCTCAGTAGATGGCACTGTTGTCTTTTCAGTGAAGCATACTGAATTTTGAGCTTGGAGCCAGGTCCATGGGAGCATGTTCTATCCCTCTTGCCCTCACCATGCGTGTGTGTTGTGTTTTGTGTGTTCATCACAAGCTAAGTGTTGGAGCTCTTCAAGTGTTTATAGACTTTGAATTGGCAAAACTATCACAAAACAAGTGTGGCAGAGCTAAAAACACAGAAAATTGAATGGATATCTAATTTACATCGTATCTTGTAAACACTTTTATATGAGAACATAGGATTTTTTTCAGATATTTATATGAATATATATACTGTATATTCATAAACAGTGTGTGTGTGTGTGTGTGTGTGTGTGTGTGTGTCACCTGGCACTCTCTAGGTTAAGAAAATACACAACACACTATCAGAAATGTAAGAAAATGAGTCCAGTAGTTAATATGGGAAATGGCTAGTCTGGGGAAAAAGTGTCACAAATGAAATTTTAAGAGAGTATTTAAACAATAAAAAAAAAAAACATAATCGTAAACGTCTGTTAGTAAACCATTTAGGATCCATTATGATCCAGTAAAAGAAGAAGGAAAACGTCAGAGAAATTCCATTCACTTCTGACAGGTTTTATGCATAATGAAGACAGCATACAGCATCACAGGTCAATCAATGTCATTATACAGTAGAATTCACATACAATATAAAAACAAGGATAAACAGCAAAACAGTCAATAAAATGGTTCCTTATATGTATGTATAAATATTATGAAATTCATAAGGTGTTTCTTTGTGTGTGCGTTCACTCTTGAGCGGTTTTGCATGTTTGAAACCTGCAGGCTGCAAGAAGCAACTTTTCAGGAGGCAAAGGCACAAACTGTGAAGAGATGGGCTTAATTAAAAACCACATGAATATGCATGAGACACTTGTACCGTTCCAGTAATTACATATTGAAAAAGGTTTCATGAGCTGGGGAGGCATAGGCAAAAGTATTTTAAGTGATATCTAATTCCAGCACACCACGCAGCATGCTGCTGCAAGAGAAAAAAAAACACTCAACAAAACAACAAAGATTTTAAACTGGCGAACCATAACAAATAGTTAGAAGACTGTGGTAAAACAGTGATCCATTACGAGGCAAAACGACAACACCACCGATCCCGTTTCAGGAGTAGTGCACTTTTTGACCTTACTTGCCAAATATATCAATGAACAGGCCATGAGGCTTTAAAAGCATAAATCATTCATCAGCTCAAATATCCAGACATCAAATAAAAATGTCCAACACAAATGCAGGCACAGCATAACCATAAGGGCAATGCTTCAACAACACAGAGAATTGAAAATGACAATATTAGCTTAAGATGTGATAATGAGCATCTCCATGGGAAGTATTAGTGTCTCTGATCTTAAGTGACATACAAGAGGAGAGAAGGGGTGGGCAAGTGGAGAGAAAGTAGAGAGAGATGCAGAGACGTAGTGTGATGCAGAGAGGGGGAAGAGGAAGAAGGGAATTGCAATGGCAAGTATGATAGGATGGTTAATCACCACTTTGCCCGGCTAATTTTGAGCCCCCGTGGTAACAAAGCATGTTTTATTCAACAATTTATTAGCTCCCTATCTACCCTGGCACTTAACATTAAGAGCAGCAGTGCTGAGGGTCCACAGCACTCCTCTGTTCACTCTTTAACACTACCAAAACTCACTTGTAAGGAGCACAGGCCTGGTTCAGATCCACACAGCGGCCATGATTTACCTTAGATATACCCATGACAAATAGTCTAAAAGCAATCTGTTCCTATGTGGAAAAATCAAAAGCAAATGTTTCTTAATTCACACTGAAAATCCAGTGTGCAACATCACTGGCAAATATTTCAATGGGTTGTACATGCAAGTAGCTAAACAAATTACATTCACAAGAATATGTTCACACACACATAGGACATACGCACCGGTAGATAAAAACAAAGAAGAAGAAACAGGATGTTTATGTAAATGTGTGTGTTTGTGTATATTTGGGAAGGTAGCATAAGGAGCTACCAAAATCCAGGACTAACCACATGCTGTGATAAATAAAGTTACATTTAGTATTGCCTATTAAAGAGAGGTTGGGGCTAATTAAAAATGCATTTTTCACAGTGTTGTGTTGCAGAAACAAAATAGATTAAAGATCAATAGATAGATAGATAGATAGATAGACAGACATATATGATGAATATAATTATATATTAGATATAAATTGCTTCACCATTGAAAAACATTTGTCTTCCTTCTCTAATTGTACAGATGTTACTAAGCGAACCTGATAACTGACTTAGGTAGATTCTTAAAGTTTTCTCACACTATTGAAATGCAGGCAAAACCTGCCCCAGAATTATTGCCTAAACATGATTTTTCTTATCAGTTATAAGATTATTTTCTTTGTGCAAGCACATTCCCTGAGTAAAATATGAAAAAAGGTCAATGAGGTGAAAAAATGACAAAGTGAGAGACTGAAGGAAATAAAAGAAAGACTGATGAGATGATGGAGGAAGTTGAGGATAGAGAGGTTGGGGACAGAAGCATCAGGCAGGGTACTAATGGCTCCCAGTGCTGTGAGACACAGACATTATGCAGAAACATGCTGGCCATATGGAAAAGACAATGAAGTACAGTAATTAAAACAGAAGAAAGGGACTGAAGCACTGTGCCATAATTAGAACACTGATTAATCAGCTGATAATTTTATCTTGATTAATGTTCCTGATTTTCTCTTCATATTGACCTACGCCAGTTGGGTATGGTCCAATTAAATTTAAATTAAGCTGCAGAAAATTCCTCGTCAGAATGACATGTCGCAGGACCCCATAGACAAAATAATTGTTTTACAGGGAAGGATTTTTTGTTAGAAGTACATATTTGAGTAAGTTCTTCCATTTATAATTTAGTGTGTCTTAGCAACTCCTAGAAAATGGTCAATAATTAATTGATTTTTTAGATGTTTAGCCAGTGAATGAAACTAGGTAGCAATCTGATGTACCAAAAATCCCACCCAAAAAGCATAAATGTCATTCAGAGACAGCTACCAACATCCCAGCTCCCTGGGTGGCTCCTCTCAGAACTGCCCCCTCTGACATGAGCCCCTCCATCTCAGCAAAAACTAATCTGCCCAATATTACACAAAGGCAGGTGCATTTATTCTGTCAATTAAGAGGAGAGGAGGAAACAGTTGGGTGGCTAAATGAAAAAGCTGGCTTCCTCTCTCTCGTGACCACACATGCACGCAGCTCAAGTCCAGTTCAGGCCTGTTGGCTGGGCTTCAGCTGACTGGCTGCTGTCCAGCCCCTGCAGAGTCACTTTGGGTAGCCCCTGCCAGCAATGCCAGTCTGCCAAAGCCTCTTCCAGCAGAGTTAGTGGAGGGCACCGCTACTGTCACCAGAGCCCCAGCAGACTCGACCCACTGTGCCATGTTAATTCACTCAGATCTATTTAAAAGCAGGGTGACAGCTCTGTTACGGCTAGGGAGGTGGCAAGGGCAGCTGCTCACACACTCACACACACACACACACACACACACACACACACACACACACACAGTCTTGGTAAACATATGTTTTGTGGACTTTCCACTGACATAATAATTATTGCTGCTTATTAATGCTACACCTACACCTAACGCTAACACCTAACCTTAACCTCAGTAACCTAAAACAAATCGTTTGGGTATAATTTTTTTGAAGAGAGTTAAGTGTCTGCGAGTTAAGAGAGTAAAAATGTCTGATCTTTCCATCCTTGTGGGAACCTTGTGGGGTCCTCACAATGACATGTAAACTTGGCCCACACACATGCACTAACATTTTTAACATTCTGATGTATAAGTTTTATATAAGTTTTATTTGTTGTGAGTTTACAAATATAGAAGTCACAAAACAAACTTTGTAATAATACTGTATCTAATATCTAAACTTATTAGGTTTGGACAAAAAAAGTTCACTGCATGATGCCTCAATTATACCAAACCAAATAAGGATCAAGTAAATAAAGAAATAAAACACAGTGAAATGGAGAAAGCAGGAGAAAAGGCCTCCTGTAATCTTCAGATATGAGGTTTGCTAAATTAACATGTGGTCTCCAATCAAGGGAGGCACACCACAGGGTATCTCATCGACATGGCCAGAGAGGAAAAAAAAAAAAAAGAAATAAAACCACCAGAAGCCAAAACTCATCTGCAGCAATTGAGCTGGGGAAAGCTGGGATGAGATCCAAATTTTTGCTCACCAGTTTATATGCAATGACCCACTCCTGATGGGGGCCACTGAGCTCATCTAGGTCCTTTTATCCTCTCTCTGGTGGGACTCAAACATCATCAAGGCTGGATTGCGCTTGTAATTGACCATTAGAGAGCCAGGTACAAATCATTCAGCTATCTCCCCAAGACAAAAAAAACAGTCATAGTACATGACAGCGATCCATTAGTACAGCATTTAACTGTGTTTATAATCTGATATTGATTGAATGTGACAAGCAGTGTGCAAATATCCATAAGCATTTGGTTGGCTTTTTGCATCTTCCAGTGTTAGGTACTTTCCATTTGCTTTGGAGTACAAATCAGACCAAAAGTGGCAGATGACACTTGTGTCTATTCAAATTCCTATTTAGGAACATTATTCCTTCAGAATAGAGCAATGATGCCATGTTTCTGTCAGATGCTTAGGTTTAATTACCTGGAAACCTTCCTTTCCTCAGGTCATGGCACAGAAATGTTTTGACAAGTAGATATTCATAATGACAACACTGCTTGGGAATTATTTAGGATAAATAGAACAGAACAGAAAATATTAGTCCATTAAAAACAGCAGTCTGCTCTGTTCCATTGATATTCCATGGTGCTCCAGCAATAAAAATGATTATTAGTCTATAAAACCTGCACTAATTTAATTCAGACCTTGGGATTCCAATGTACTGTCTGCCTCTAAAATACCAGAATAGTTACTGATCTAATAAAGCCCTGCAATATGAAATAAATAAACATGTGAATGACTCCGGGTTTGACATAAGCTGACAGCACTGAATTGGAAATTAGCCACAAAGCCACGGTAAAAGTCTATTACTGGGTTCAGTATCTGTTTAGCAGCCATATGATTGGATTTGACACATCTGTGAACAGGTGCACATTTATCTCCTTAGAAAAATAAAGTGACTCATTGCCTGTTTTTGTGCCAGTATTTAAAAAGAAGAATTAAGTATTCAATACATCTTAAAAGTCTATTTAAAACAGCTTAGGTTAAGTCATTTATATATACATATATATATATATATATAGAGTACATGACTATGCAGGTAATAGAATATTATAGCAGACAATATTATATATATATATATATATATATATATATATATATATATAATTTTTCATTAGAGTAATACCTGAACCCAGCCATTGCATACATTTAGCTCAGTTCATGCATGACTTTTTTTTGGGTGGCCTTTTTGATATTCTAATAACAAGCGGTGAGCTGGACGCAGGTGTGATGTTCTGGGCAATAACAAGGCCTGAATAATTACTGCCGCCATATCCATAACAGCCCAAACCTCCGAAGTGTGTTCAGTCTGTGGAGCCACTTCTTTCCGGCACACAGCTCTGCCCCTCCAATGGTAAATGGCAGAACTGGGATCTTTTCCAGATTTAGTGAAGCCCAGTTAGAGGGAAATAAAGCTGGCAATCCTCAAGAGGACCCTCTAATGTCTCTGTTAATTGTGAGTTATGGGTAAACATTGCAGGCTCGTTGAGGTCAGGCCTGTCAGCAATAATACTTTTCAGGAAGAATTTATGAGATGGTCCTGTTTATTCGACTGTAAAAAGAAGTAACAGAAAAAACATAGACATAGCATTGTCATTTGTTTTTGGCTGTTGTTTTGGTTGTGTCATTTTTTCTTCCTTTTGTATCTTGATTCACATTAAACAGAGAGAGCTACTTATCTCCATTGCATGACAGTGCCAGTTTTGGAACTCCTGGACATCCTGGACTGAAATATAGCCTCTCATACATGTGCCAATCTTTCAGCTACATTGATATCGTAAGTCATCTGTCCAGTTTCCTCACTCTATATCTCCACGTCAGCAAAAATAGACAAATCCTCACACGAAAAAAAATCCTAGACCAGAAATAGAGTATTTGTAAGGAATTGTGGCACAACGTGGATCTTGAGGCATGAACGGGTAAAAGATAGTGTATTCCTCCACTGCACAGTGAAATAGATAGGCAGTGCTATGGGATGGCATTGGCACGCTATCTTGAGGGCATCCTCCCTGGAAAAGAGTGGAATTAGATGCATCCAGACTCAGGCCCAGACCTTGGGGAGGGTTCTGTATGGGGTAGCATTACTTTAACAGCTGTGCAAATAACTTTAATTCCTGCTTTGGTTGGGCCTTTGGCCAGTTACCAGATCACACAGTCAACACAGAGCTAATGATACCAAAGCCTTCTCTGCTTAGTCTAAAACCTCCAGGATGAATTGGGATCCGCGGCACCTAAAAATACCAGCTCCTCACCACCTCCTCCCTTGCCCACCTTGCACCAACAGAAGGAGCAGATGAAGCTGAGAGCACACAGGGGAGAAGTGTTAATAAACCCAAGGACAGTCAGAACAAGAGTCTCTCCATCTATCTCCATCAGCACCAGGACACCGCAAAACACCATGAAAGACAATGGCTCCAACAGATTTCACATTCTGTTGGTTGTGGGATGGACACAAAGTAACTGCAAACTATAAAGGGAGGACAAACACACACACAACAAGACTGTTACAGACTCGATTAATCAGAATGCTGTGTTGCATGTAGGTAGTGTATGCTGCAACGTGATGACAAATGTGGATGCCAGGCCACATGATGCAAAATTAGTGGCTAATTACATAACAATAATTAATCATAAAAAACCGTACAACAGGCCTAAGGGTGTTGTTGCTCTTTTAGCAGAACGGAGGTGGAGTTCACCCGAAAACAAACATCTATCTTCCGTTGCTTGCTTATGTGCATGCATGTGGGTTTTTCTTTGCTTTCCATGAACATACATGTACTTGTGCACTTATCAGTCAGCATGCACCATAGACCAGATGATCCTTAGACGCATCAGCACCATCAGTGGCCATCACTACCCACACGTCCATACTATCACCTGCCCCCAGCTCCTAAAAATGCGCTCTTTCACCCTAACTCCACCTCTATCTCCTGCCAAACCTCTCCACCCCTCAGCCAGCATGAAAGAGAGCTCTAGCCATCTAAATACATAAAGCATGCAAATGATAGAAGTGACTGACACAGCATAAATAATCCACAAAGGCACATGAGAGGATATGTGGGCTACAGGACTCACTGTAATGATAAATAATGTATTACAGGAGACAGGGCTTGCTTATTTCGGTAGCTGGTGCGCTTTCCTCACAGACGAATTATTCTAGTTCTATGACTGATAGGCAAACACAACAGACAATAGCATGGCAGGTGCATTCATCTTCCGTTTTTAGAACTGTGCAAGACCGGATTATTGGTGCCTGCTGTATACCGAGGTGTATGTATAGAGAGGTAACTGTCAAAAACAGCCAAGATGTCCTGACTTAAAAAAAAAAAGACTGGACATCCAAAAGCTCTTGATTCAAAGGCTGCAATGGTAAAGTTACTAGAAGAAGGCTTTTTATATTAATTAGTGTGAAACCCCGCCAGCAGTTCTGTCATCCCTTGAATGTAAAATTATCAAAAGAAACTTGTGCTGCTGTTTATGAGTAAAAATGTCCACAGCAAAACAACTCGTCCAAGAATCTCATTTGCATCCTAAGGGAGCCGTATCTAGGTAACCACGTCAGTATGTGGCTTTGTGACAGTGCTGATGGTGACAGTGTTAAATATGCCCAGTGAAACACACCTTAAACACACACGCGCAAACAGACACATACCACCTTGTGGCACGTCACAACCATCTTGGACACCTGGAGGTGTGATCTGCCATGCGGGCCTGAAAAGCAGAAACACTGTGAAATGTCCATACAGAATTAGCAACAGCAATTAGAGGCATTTCAACACGAGGATGAACAGAGATTCATCCTCCAGCTGAACCTCAAAGTGCCTAACCACTAAAAATGAGATTTCGTAAAGAAGTGTGGACAAGTGTGTGGTGGTGCGTGAGGGAGGTCAAGTTTAAATGTGGAGGACCGAATGTCCACTGAATGATAGAAATGTTTGTCTTTTTTTTTTTAACCATGTGGTGACATTTTACTAATACTCATTAGGTACTCATAAGATTTATTTTAACGAAACTGCTTGATTTAGAACAATCAAGAGCCAAAGGATTTACTTTAGATTACTGAGGTTAGGTGTAGGTGTTTAATTACTTATCTCCAGTAATGTTACGTCAATGGACAGTTTCCACTATGACAGAAAGACTAATTTAATGTGTGGGTGTGTGTGTGTGTGTGTTCACAATGGTATGTTGGTTCAAATTAGAACTGCCGAAATGTAGTGCCGGAAGTTTATTTCCTTGTGTTTTTTTTAACCATTATGGACTAAGATAGACTAAAAGCAGATATTCTATAGAGGAAATGGAGGCTGAAAGCTTGGTGAAGAAACCATTAACCACTAAACAGATGCACAGGGATGATGGAAAGGGGGAAAAACTGACAAAATGAAACCAACACATAGAACAACAGCAACAAATTGCCAGGAAGAGTAGGGGTAATGAGGTGGTGTGGAATAAAATAAAAAATTAATGTTGTTTTGAAAAACAAGAGAAGGAAACAGAGCAGAAATCTAAAACGGTGTGGCTGAGAGTGATGGAGGGGGATCAAGAAAGAAAGAAAGCGAATTCCATCAGCAGCAGGGAGTGAGAATTGGGGGATAAGGGACATGGTGAGGAGGGGCTGCGTCTTGGAAGGGCAGAGCGGGCACAGGTGACTGTCATGTGTGATAATTATTATTACTGTACACCTGCTCCTCCACACTAATTAACTTTGGATATGCAAATAAGCCCTATTGCATCATGGCCCCTCTCTCCTCCCCTACAGATAAGAGGATGTTCAGCTGCTGGATTTAATTAGGATAATGAACGGTCAGACCACTGAGAGACAGAAGGAAGCGAAGAGGGGAAAAGGGATGGAGGAGGAATAAGAAAGGAAGGGAGGTGGATGAATGATAGTGGTTGGTAGAAGTGTATGGAAGGAGTTGAAGATGAGGGAGAAGTAGAAAGATGTGACAGGAGAAACCTATATTGGCATAAAAAAAAAGAAAACAAGTGGGTGGGAGTGTAAGATAGTCTAAAAGAGTGTTTAAAAAAAAGAATAGGACAACAAAAATGTCTGTCTATAATTAGGCCAAAACATAACATTTACAATACAGTGCTTGAAAAGTGAAAGGAAAAGTTCTATTTTAGACTCATTGTTCACAAATCATTATTCCAATAGCCTTCTGGCTTGTCAACATGATCTTTAACCATCTGCAGAAACACGGCAATGTGATTGCTGGAGAGCAGTGGATTTCTCCTGGTAACTCTGCCATGCACACCATAGTTGTTCAGTGTTCTTCTGATGCAGGAATCATAAACATTATTAAACATAACATATTAGTCAATATTAGAGAAGAATTCCATTGCTTTGTAGTTACCCTAGGTTCCTTTGTGACTTTCCAGACTATTACATAGTTTCCTCTTGGACTGATCTTTGTTCGTCAACCAGTCCTGGGGAGGGTATCACTGGACTTTAATTTCTTTTTGTACACAATCTGTCTGGCTGTGAGTTGGTCAAAATCTTTCAGAGATGGTTTTCCAGTCTGATGAGCATCAACACCTGTTTTTCTGAAGTCCTCAGTGGAAGAGAACTACAGACTGTGACTACAAACTGTGGGCACTGAGGAAGGACTACAAACTAATGCCTAGTACAAACTGTGCAGCAGTAGATCAGCTACTGGCTCTGACTTTACATCTACAAAGTGTACCAGCAAGGTAGATGTGTCCCATAGAGTAGACAGTGATTGGGCACAGTGTTGAAAAACTCCAGCAGCACTGGTGTGTCTGATCCAAGTGCAACACACACTAACACACCACATACCACCACATCAGTATCTCTGCAGTCAGAGTGTGATCCTCCACCCAAATATTAACTGTTCTGTGGAGGTCCTGCATTGAAGAACAGGGTGTTCATTATTAAAACAATTTTCTGCAGTTTACTTAATTGCATAAAATACTGTATGTGTTTGGTAGTGACAATTCAGTGGGATCCAACTACTCACTGTTTGACCATGAGAGGCTGGGGTGCAGTCTCACTTCCTATTTTAAATGGCAGGAGTTTGGATAAACTAAGGCTCTGCCTATGGGCTTAAACCTTTCCTGTGTCCGTAGTGACATGAAAACAAGGAACTGCATTTTTTAAATTAAAACTCATGAAATGTAAATCTGCATCAACTTCACTTTAAAAGAAATTAACAGATGTTAAAATGTGTTATTATTATTTTCACAAAGTTCCCAACATTATGCTTTTACATATATTGTGCGTATATTAATTTATTAATGCATGGGGGTTAAACACAGGGTCGGAACAAAGTCTGAATACTTAATTTTATTATTTTTTTTCCTCAAATAATCTTTGTCCTCTAGATCTACAGATTGAATTAATTTGGTAGTACAGTTTACATAGAAAGTATTCTTAGAGAACAACTCCGAAATGGTCTTTGTTGATGAGTCACAAAAAGGAGTGCTGGTCTGTCTAATTATACAGGGGTTTAGGTTGTGCAATCATGTTACCTGGAGTAAAAGTAATGAACTTTTAAAGTAATGATGTGATTGTATTACAAGGGGGTGTGTTGTGCATAGGTAAACTCATGAATCAGTCGACCCTTCAAAACAGACATCAGTTTTAAAGTTAAGGTTTTAAGAATAAATAATTTGAAAAAATATATTAAACTACAACAGCATTATAATAGTGGAATATATTTGAAGAGAAAACATACATAGCTGTTGTTAAATTGTATAATACTAGTACTGCTAATTTCGTAGGGTGTAAGCAAACTACACTTTGTTCTCACCCAGTCAATATGTTCACACATGCATTAACGTGGGCGGAGTAATGTAACAGCAAGTGTGATATTTGCTGGCATTGTGGTATTGTTCAGACTCAGTTTGGTCCAAATTACATTTTATTTTTGTACAAAAACATAGTAAATCTTAAAAAAATTGCCACATGCATATGCATCACTGTAGTGATCCTATGCCTATATTTGTGTTTAAGAAAATTGACTGATGAATGGAGGACAATGGTGGACATTGTGATACCTGGAGTACAGATTGACAAGCCTGGCAGCAACAGGCACTAAAATATTCTCATCTTTATAAGCAGTCAGATATGCAGAGACAGCAAGAATGCGATAAGAAGCGTGAGATGTATGTGAGTACAGTGCCTAGCTGGCAACACAGGGCGCAAGACAGGAACAACCATAGACAAGACACCAATCAATCATAGACTGAAATTCATCAGCAAATCTAAATTATATTGCATGCACAATATAAAGAGACTGAGTTAAATAACGATATTATTTTCAATCTAAATATAAAAGGGCAATAGAAAGCAGGATTGTGGGGTGTTTAATTTAATCAGGATTATCAGTTTCATGAAGGTGGTTCAACATTGAACCATCTAATAAATCCCCCGTGTTGAACCTGCTCTGTATCAGTCTGAATTGCAGTTATTTCTCATAAGCACTTTTTTCCATAAGAACTTGTATGTAGTATGTAGTAAACTCACACTTTGATCTTTTTTCACAGTTTTTAACCCTTCTTTTCCTGGTCCTGAATGGGACACAGTTTATTGCAGGGCCGAGTAGGAGTTCTTGATTTTTATTTTTACCGTTACGATTAATGTGTTATAGTTTGCAATGCAGTGATAAAACAGGCACTGCTTGTGCTCCATAACTCCATTGGTCTGGGTACCTGGGTTTATTCATTGACTATAGTTTACTTGTTTGTGGGGGCTTGATATGTTTCTTCCTTTTTTTTTTTCTCTTTTTCCGATATCTGTGTGGATTTTCTCCAGGTTCGTCCATTGTCTCTCACCCTCCCAAAAATGAATAATAGCTAACTGTCTACTGTTAAATTGCCCCTAAATTAAATGAATGAGCAAATTGTGAATGAGCGAGAGTCTGACACCCTGTAGTAGAACACTGTCCTGTCTAGAGTCTTTTACCGCCTTGTACTCATTGTTTCCTGGGGTAGGCTTTAGACTCATTGCGTCCTTGATCAGAATAAAGCAGTTAGATAATTGATGACAGTAATGTGAAATTAATTATAACACATGTTATATGAGTGGCCCATATCATAGCTAAACAGAAAAATGATGCGTAAAATCATTCATTCTTTTGTTTTGTTTTTTCAAAATGAACAATCATGAAATAGCAAACATAATGTGTAATATTTCTTTCAACTTGATCTAGATGGAAGATTCACTTTATTTTAGGAAATGAGCAAAGATAAAGTTTGGCTTTAATTAAGTTATTAATTAATTACTTATTAACTTTTTACTCTAAGTTTGTGAACAAACCAGCCGCTAGTTTGCTCAGACAGGTATTTCTAGTGCCGGTCCCAAGCCCGGATAAATGGTGAGGGTTGCGTCAGGAAGGGCATCCGGTGTAAAACATTTGCCAAATAAAGTATGCGAGTTCATAATAATTTCACCATACCGGATCGGTCGCGGCCCGGGTTAACAACGACCGCCACTGGTACTGGTAGCAAACAGGGTAACAGCGGAAATTGGACTACTGTTTGCCGAAGACGAAGAGGAGGGAAGCGTGTGAGGAGACAGAGAGAAAGCAGGAGGGGCAAGAATATAGCACTGAGGGTAGCAACCCTAAATGTATTGACGATGACAGGGAAAGGTAGAGAGCTGGCTGATATGATGCAGAGGAGAAATGTCAATTTTTTGTGTGTGCAGGAGACAAAGTAGAAGGGTAACAAGGCTCGATGCATTGGTGCAGGGTTTAAACTGTTCTACCATGGTGTGGATAGCAAGAGAAATGGAGTTGGTGTGGTCCTGAAGGAGGACTATGTAAAGTCGTTGAGGTGAAAAGGGTGTCAGATAGGAGAATATGTCTGAAGCTGGAAATTGAGGGTGTAATGGTGAATGTTGTTAGTGGCTATGCACCACAAGTTGGCTGTGAATTAGAGGAGAAAGAGAGATTCTGGGGGGAGTTGGATGAAGTGGTTGAGAGCATTCCCAGGGAGGAGAGACTGGTGATTGGTGCAGATTTCAATGGTCATGTTGGTGAAGGTAATAAAGGAGTTGAGGAAGTGATGGGCAGGTTTTTTGTTAAGGAAAGGAACCTAGAAGGACAGATAGTGATGGATTTTGCAAAGAAGATAGAAATGGCTGTGGTTAACACATATTTCCAAAAGATGGAGAAGCATAGGGTGATTTATAAAAGTGGAGGGAGGAGCACACAGGTAGACTACATCCTATGTAGAAGAGGTTGCTTAAAAGAGATTGGTGATTGTAAGGTAGTGGCTGGGGAGAGTGTAGCTAGGCAGCATTGGATGGTGGTGTGCAGAATGGCTCTGGTGGTTAGGAAGAGGAAGAGGACAAAGGCAGAGCAGAGGACCAAATGGTGGAAGTTGAGAAAGGAAGAATGTTGTAAGGAGTTCAGAGTGGAGCTGAGAAAGGCTTTGGGTGATAGGAAAGAGTGTTAGCAGCAACAGTAATTAGACAGACCGGTAGAAAGGTACTGGGTGTGTCTTCTGGACAGGCAAAGGATGAAAAGGAAACCTGGTGGTGGAACGAGGAAGTGCAGGAGGTTATTCAGAGAAAGAGGTCAGCTAAGAAGAAATGGGACAGGGACAGGACTAAAGAGAGTAGGGCAAAAAGGGAGGTATCAAAGCTCAAGCAGAAGGCCTACGATGAGTTATATGAAAGGTTACACAGTAGGGAAGGAGAGAAGGAGTTGTATCTGCTGGCAAGACAGAGATAGAGCTGGAAACGATGTGCTGCATGTCAGGGTGATCAAGGATAGAAATGGAAATGTACTGTCAAGTGAGGAGAGGGTGAGGGAAAGATGGAAGGAGTATTTTGAGGAGTTGATGAATGTAGAAAATGAAAGGGAAAGAAGGTTGGATGGCGTAGAAATTGTGGAACAGGATGTAGCAAAGATTAGCAAGGACGAAGTGAGGAAAGCTTTGAAAAGGATGAAGAACGGAAAGGCAGTGGGACCTGATGACATACCGGTTGAGGTATGGAAAAGTCTAGGAGAGCTGGGAGTGGTGTTTTTGAGTAGATTATTCAATGGAATTCTGGTGAATGAGAGTATGCCGGAGGAATGGAGGAAAAGTTTAGTTGTACCGATTTTTAAGCAGAAGGGTGAGGGGCATAAAGTTGATGAGCCACACAATGAAGATTTGGGAGAGAGTTGTGGAAGCTAGGCTCAGACAGGAGGTGACAGTGTGTGAACAACAGTATGGTTTCATGCCAAGGAAGAGCACCATGGATGCGATTTTTGCTTTGAGACTGCTGATGGAGAAGTATAGAGAAGGTCAGAAAGAGCTACACTGCGTCTTAGTGGATTTGGAGAAAGCTTATGACAGGGTGCCAAGGGAGGAACTGTGGTGGTGTATGAGGAAGTCTCGAGTGGCTGAAAAGTACATTAGATTGGTGCAGGACATGTATGAGAACAGCATGACAGCGGTAAGATGTGCTGTAGGAGTGACAGATAGCTTCAAGGAAGAGGTGGGGCTGCATCATGGATCGGCCCTGAGTCCCTTCTTATGGAGTGATGGACAGACTAACAGATGAGGTCAGACAGGAATCGCCGTGGACTATGATGTTTGCAGACGACATTGTGATCTGTAGTGAGAACAGGGAGCAGGTAGAAGAGAACTTGGAGAGGTGGAGGTATAATCTGGAAAGGAGAGGAATGAAAGTCAACTGTAATAAGACAGAATACATGTGTGTAAATGAAAGGGAGGCAGGTGGAACAGTCAGGCTACAGGGATCAGTGGTCACAAAGGTCCAGGAGTTCAGGTACTTGGGATCAACTGTCCAAGGAAATGGGGAGCGTGGAAAGGAGATTAAGAAGAGAGTACAGGCAGAATGAGGTAGGTGGAGAAAAGTGTCAGGAGTGCTGTGTGACAAAAGGGTCGCAGCAAAAGTGAAAGGAAAGATTTATAAGAGAGTAGTGAGACCAGCCTTGTTGTATGGGTTAGAGACAGTGGCACTGACAAAGAGACAGGAACCAGAGCTGGAGGTGGCAGAACTTAAGATGTTGAGGTTCTCTTTAGGAGTGTCTAGGGTGGACAGGATTAGGAATGAGATCATCAGAGGGACAGCACAGGTTGGAAAATTGGGAGGCAAAATTCGAGAGGGAAGACTGAGATGGTTTGGACATGTGCCGAGGAGGGATAGTGGATAATTGGTAGGAGGATGTTGGAGATGGAGCTGCCAGGCAAGAGACGGAGAGGAAGACCAAAGAGGAGTTACATGGTTGTGGTGAATGAAGATATGCAGGGAGTTAGGGTGAGAGTAGAGGACGTGGAGGACAGGGAGAGGTGGAAACTTTTAACTCGCTGTGGCGACCCCTGATAAAGGGAGAAGCCGAAAGAAGAAGAAGAAGAAGACTCTAAGTTTGTGAACCCTTTAGAATTTTCTATATTTCTGCATAAATATGACCTAAAACATCATCAGATTTTCATACAAGCCCTAAAAGTAGATAAAGAGAACCCAGTTAAACAAATGAGACAAAAATATTATACATGGTAATTTATTTATTGAGGAAAATTATCCGATATTACCTTTGCTTTCAGTATCTGGTGTGACCCCTTTGTGCAGCAATAACTGTGAAAAAAATGTTTCTTGTAACTGTCCTCCGTACAGAACAGCTTCAACTCTGGAATGTTGGTGGGTTTCCTCACATTAACTGCTCACTTCAGGTCATTCCACAACATTTTGATTGGATTAAGATCAGGACTTGGCCATTCAGGACTTTCAGGACTTTTGACTTGGCCATTCAAAAACATTAACTTTATTCTTCTTTGATCATTCTTTGGTAGAACGACTTGTGTGCTTAGGGTCGTTGTCTTGCTGCATGACCCATCTTCTCTTGAGATTCAGTTCATGGACAGATGTTCTGACATTTTCCTTGAGAATTCTCTGATATAGTTCAGAATTCATTGTTCCATCAATGATGGCATGTCATCCTGGCCCAGATGCAGCAAAACAGGCCCAAACCATGATACTTCCACCACCATGTTTCACAGATGGGATAAGGTTCATATCCTGGAATGAAGTATTTTCCTTTCTCAAAACATAACTCCAAACAAAAGTTCTATTTTGGTCTCATCTGTCTCAAAACATTTTTCCAATAGCCTTCTGGCTTGTCTATGTGATCTTTATCAAACTGCAGATGAGCAGCAATGTTCTTTTTGGAGAGCAGTGGCTTTCTCCTTGCAACCCTGCCATGCACACCAATGTTGTTCAGTGTTCTTCTGATGGTGGACTCGTAAACATTAACATTAGCCAATGTGAGAGAGACCTTCAGTTGCTTAGGAGTTACCCTGGGGACCTTTGTGACCTCACCAACTATTTACATGCCTTGCTCCTGGAGTGATCTTTTTTGGTCGACCCCTCCTGGGGAGGGTAACAATGGTCTTGAATTTCCTCCATTTGTACAGAATCTGTGTGACCATGGATTCGTGGAGTCCAAACTCTTTAGAGATAGTTTTGTAACCTTTTCACCTTGTAACCTCCGTAAATAAGTGACCAAGTAAATATATTTGTTTAACTGGGTTCTCTTTCATATTTATGCAGAAGTATAGAAAATTCTAAAGGTTTCACAAACTTTCAAGCACCACTGTATGTCAATATAGATTCCAGCAATTTAGTTACAATGTTTGTGTTTGTTCTAAAATTAGGTTTCAGTTCTTAACTGGGCAATGACAGTGGCTTGAGTATTTCTAGCACAATAAGTGCCTCATTGGAATTATTTTAAAGTATTTCTGGAGGTTACAGCAGTGGCTGCAGTGGCGCTTCCACTCTGTCTCATCCTCTCTCCATGAGGACTCAGTTACACAAATACAAGGGAGTCTACCTGTGGGAGTCTACCAACGCATGGAAGTACAATGACAGCATGCAACAAGGACAGACAGTTCAGAACTCGACACATTATTTTCTGTTATATCTGAAAACCCTCTCCAAGTCTCTAGATCCACTCTGTCCTCTCATTTCCATGCCAGCAATATCAGTGTAACAAGTCCCTGGCTAACTGACATTCTGTAGTCTCATAGATCAATCCTTTCACAGTGCTGAGAGAAAATGGAGCAAAACCAACTCACCAATAAACCTGTCTGAGTATCAAGCACTGCTTGCCCTGTCTTTCCTTCTGTCAATGTGCCAAAACAGCTTTCTTTAACTCCAAATTGTGCATCTCCACTCCAAAGAAATTATTTTCAAACTTAGATTCCTTACTCAGTGCTCCTCCTGTCTGTCATACATCTGAGGATTCCAAGATCCATTTTATTATTATTATTTTTAACATCATTCATTTATATTTCTGGAATCCAGCTAAGGTGGAAAAAAACATGCTTACTACAGGAGTTGTAGAACTTGGTCCACTCCTGTTCTGCTCAGTGATTAGGTCCCAAGGCTTCTCTCATCACTGCTATTCAGATGATACTCAACTTTAATTTTCATTCCATCCATTCACCTCACAAGTTTCAAAATGGGTATCTGGCTGCGTTTGTGATAAATCTTCCTGGATGGCAGAACACCATCTGAAATGCAATCTGGACAAGACCGAACCAATCTACCTTCTGGCAAAGAACTCCCTGACACTGGATCTCTCAGTCAACATAAACAGTGACACTGTCCATCTTAGTATGATTTCGCACAACAACCTCAATTTTTCTAACCACCTCACATAAACCACAGAATATTGTAGATTTCTTCTGCTCAGCTTCAGAAGAATATATATTTTTCTGCCCAGAAAAGCTGCTCAGATCCTCATACAGGCTTGTTATTCCCAGGCTAGGTTACTGAAAGGTTTGCTTACTGGTCTGCCTTTATGTTCCACTGCTCCACTACAGTGCAATTAGAATGCTGTAGCCCATCTGGTTCACAACCCTCCAAAGTTTTCTCCTGTCACTCCTTTATTGAGATCACTCCACTAGCTATCTGTTGCAGCCAGAATCCAATTTAAAACTCTTGTCCAAGCTTCTCAGGCCTTAAAAGGTTCTGTTGCATGTTATTTACATTCTTTGATTCAGAACTATGCACCTGCATGCCAACTTGGGTCTGTTTCAGTGTCCTGGCTCATCATTGGAGGTATGAACTTCCCACATCAGTCAGAATTGTCTCTTTTCCTTCCGCAAAAGTCTGAAGATAATGTTTCTTCTTTCCTTTGCAATTTTGTTGTTCTTGCTCTTTGTACATATTTTTGTCAACACATCCTCAGACTTTTAGTATTCCTTGTATGTGACTTCATTATCAAATTGAGAAGTTGCCAGTTAGTCTGTTAGTTGCATTTGTTTAATCTTGTTGTACTTATGTAATGACAATTCTGACTTTTAATGAATACTTAGATAATTGAGGACTTGCATAATGGTTCCTTCAACAATTTACACATTTTGTAAGTCACTCTGGATAAAGGTGCCTGCCAAATGACAAAATGTAAATGTAAGTTTAGTGAAATGCTATGCACCACAGTTTCAGCCACCATATGGAATTCAGCGGGGTGAGTCTGATTGATTACGTGCATCATGCTCTGAGCAAAATGAAAGTGACTGAGTTGTACTTGAAACCATAGCCTTCTTTTCCTCAACTAGGAAGACAATAGAAATAAATTTCCATTTATTTTATACTTTGTAATCTAAATGTCTATGATTGCTATTTTTATGGCTTTTACTCTAGGAAAAAAAGTCTGCACTATTTAGGTATAAAGGCTACACCAACAATGCAGCAGTGCAGATGCGCCAACAAAACCTTGTTTGCCGAACTGATATGTGTCCATCAATTGATATCAGTGTTGTTCAACAACAAAGTTGTGCCTATTACGATTCTTAAATAATCTTAGTAGAGGGACCGTCACACTAGGTGTTTGTTTGCATAAATATATGTTTGTGAAAATGAAATTAAATTTAAATGAAATGAAATGTGAACAAGTGAGACTAAAGAGAGATCTTCAAGAAAATACAAAGTGGCAAACTAAAGGAGAGTAATCTGAAACCGAAAGACTTTAAATGGAGAGAATATTGTTTGAAGCCGTACCAAAGAAAGTGAGAAGGTTAAGTTCAAATGAATAAAGTAAAGTAAATATTTAAGTGATGAATTATAGAAAGTGAGGAAGGTACTTTTTATGTTAACTGAAGAAGGTAAAGAGCACATTTAAGTCATGAATTAAAGGAAGTATTTAAAAATACTAGTATAAAAATAGATTTAATATTAATATTTAATATTGATATTATTTTATATACAAAATATGTGAAATGTAATTTATATATAAATTGATATTAAAGTATTAATATAAATATTATCCTGAAGAAAGTAATCAGATCATTAATTGAGTTTGTGGGCTTATACAAAATCCCAGACTTTCCTAGTGAGGTACCATTTTGAGTCCCATTTTAATCACATTTACCCATCTGGGATTCTGTTCCTTATTTCAAGCCCCACCATTGTCTCGTGCCTCACTATACAGGTGTGTTTGCACTGCCTGTCACCAAAGTCTCTTAGTCATGCATTTGGTTGAGCACGTACCCAGTTAGACTGAGGTTCCTGGACTGAATCTCTACTCTGAGTGGTGGGACAAAAGTATACAAAAGCAAATCTACCTCCCTTTTTTGAAACATACATATAAAGTGGTGTTTGAAAATGTGTGAACCCTTTAGATTTTCTATATTTCTGCATAAATATGAGCTAAAATATCTGAGATTTTAACACAAGTCCAAAGCTTAGATGAAGATCCAACTAAAAAATGAAAAAGAAATATTGTTCATTCACTCATTTGTGGTGCCTAGCCAGCAGCACAGGGGAGAAAGGCAGGAACAACTGTAGACATGGTGAAATAAATATTAGATTTGGTCATTAGTGTCAGTGTTTACAATCAATGAGATGACAGTCAGGTGTGAGTGGTTGCCCTGTATTTAAACATATCTCTCGAAGTGTATCTTGACATAAACAAAGGAGATTTGTTTGGAGATTGGGAGATGTCTTGGTCCTCCCAAGGTTTCTTCCTAGAACTAGGGAGTTTTTCCTTGCCACTGTCGCCCTAGGCTTGCTCAAGTTGGGATTGGACGTAGTAATTAGGAGATAATCTAAACTTGTAAAGTTGCTTTGAGACAATGCTCCATTGTAAAAAGCGCTATATAAATAAATCTGACTTGACTTGACTTGAGATTTGAGAACAGATGTTAGGCAAATTGTAAACGAAATTATCAGGATATCTGTCCATGAACTGAATTTCAAGAGAACATGGCTCATGCATCAAAATCTACCCTAAGCACACAAGTTGTTGTATCAAAGAATGTTTTAAAAGGATTAATGTTAATGTTTTGGATCGGCCAAGTTAAAGTCATGACATTAGTTTAATAAAAAGTTGCAGAAGATTAACAGACATTTTCAGAAATGTTTAGTTGCAGGTCAGACCAGATCGCAAAAAGTATAGGCTCTATATGCATACATATAGAAACTTCTAAAGTGTTCACAAACTTTCAAGCACTAACATAAATATAGTAAATATTTGCAAAAAAATAAAATTAAATAAAAACCCTATAAAACTATAGAAGTTCCTCCCTTTCCATGCCTTCCAACTTCTGTATCTTGGGTCCAAGCCACAACATTGTGTTATAAGGACAATTAATAATCAGCACCTAGTTATATGCAGTTCTGTGTTTTTGTCCTGATCATGTCTCTGCACATGTCTCTAAACATCTGGATTACCTTGTTTCTTCTTCAAAATGGTGCTGCCCAGACCAAGTGCCCAGTTGGTCAATGTTCTTTGGAGACAGAGTGTCTTGATGCCTAATCCAACTGGGATTCCCTGAAGGTTAAAGCCTAATCAGAGCACCATGAACCGCAATTCCAGTATGAGTGCTCTGAGTGCTCTGAAGTCAAGCCAGAGATCCCTGAATTGCAAGCCAAGTCAAAGTTGCCTGAGATGCAAGCAAAAATGTCCTAAAGCCCGAACTCAAAGTGCCCAGAGTCCTAAGTCTAATCACAGTGCCTTGAACCCCAATGTCTATTCAGATCACCCTGAGCAAATCCAATCAGAGAACCCCATACCCCAAGTCCAGCCAGAGCATCCTGAACCACAAATGCAGTTAGGATACCCTGAATCCTAAGCCCAATGAGAGACCTAAACCTCAATCCTAGTCAGAGTGCACTTAACTCAAAGCCCAATCAGTCTGCCCTAAACCTGAAGGGTTCTATGGACCTCAACCCCATTCAGAATGATCAAGCCCAATCGGAGTGCCCTGAAATTCTGGTCTAATCAAGGTGCTTCCAAAATGAAGTGCTGTATATATGAAACCTGAGCCGATCTCTTCTTTATGTGACCACATGTTGCTGGAAATTACCTTTGCTTCTTTGCCAATATTGAGAAATTCTGTATTTTCTTCACTGACATTTGGAAAAGTCTGTTCATTTACAGTAAGTTACATGCACAAACCAATGCTTTGAGAATTATTGTCATGACCGAGACCAGGATACAGACAAATTCACTCCAGTCCATGACAAGACCAACAATAATTCTGACATATACTGAACAAAAGGTTTTTGGATGACTGAAACACAAGTGATGATATTTTCAACTGACTCAGCTATTACAAATATTGTGGGTTCTGCAGACTTCCAAATACTTACCTGCTCAGCGTACTTGGTTACACCTAAAAAAAAAAAGAAAAAAAAAAAAAAAAGCTTTTTCAGCAACTCTGCATGTTAATATAAAGAATTCCTGTTCCTGTTCTCATGCATCAACTGAAAACAACTTATTTGATTCTTTCTATAGCACAAACTATATGAGTTAAGAAACTATGTACAAGACTTGCAAATGCCCCATGCATACAAACGAGTAAGTTAACTTCATAAAGCAAGGGGTATGCTCAGCGATTCTGCACATTTTACTCATTCAGCTATCATCAGGTTTCGAATAAGTGTCCTGTGCACACTAAATGTTATTAAGATAACTCAGTGGTTTTAATGACTTGAATAACCCTTTCTTAATGGTCATTATCACTGATGTATTCCAGTACTAAAGAAACATAAAGTACAAAATATTTTACCAAGACCTTGTAACATTTTTTCATATATACTTCTGAAGACTTCTTTAAATGATGCTATTTTTGTGCAGCCCTTTGAAGATCCCTAGTGCAGTAATAAAGAAAGCTCTCATAAAATGAGTAAAATCTAGCTCTGTTGTTATTGTTTTATAAGAGGCCGATGCAGACTGCCTTCAGGATCCACTGCTGATTTTACACACCACCCTGCAGGCTAGAGTCTTTTTCTCTCCCTACTTTTAATCTTTCTGTTTGAGGTGACTGATTGAAAAAGGAATGAGCTGTTTATTGGATGCAAGGGAAACAAATTGCTGTTTTAAGTGTATTGCCTTAATACCAGACATGACTCAAGATGAAGCATCTAGCACACTCTCGCTCGCTTCTCTCTCCCTGGTGTGTGCAATACAGTCTTCATTTGGAGAGCTGCCAGCGCAATCCCACTCACACAAACTGCATAAGTGTGCCCTACACACTCCCCATTTAACATGGCATCTGTTCGGCTGCTTTTTTTCAAGCCGTAAAATCAGCCCTATGCTTTTCATACATGCACACCAAACGTAAAGTGTACGGATGAATAGCAAATAAAAAGTGGCATCAGTAGCTCTGATCATTGAGTCAGCGCCATATCCAGAAATTATGCATTCTGTTTGCATGACTTCATATTATTAGAAAAACATGTATCTACTGAGAAATGCCTTGGTTATCAGTCGTAGGAATTACTGCAGATATATAGACTCAAATTTAATTGTAAGAGAATACAAACATCCTGTCTCACCTGTGGTGACTGATGACCACAGAACTCACAATTCATGCATGTAGAAACACTAATAACCCCATGGTGGCAAACAGCATCAACTGCTTGAGGCTACATCTAAAGGAGGCACCAAAACTTTATGACCCTGCAGTGTTGCAGACAGTGTAAAGCATGCAGATTTTTTTGGCTTTTCCCAGTCAAAATACCCATAGTTTTGCTTTTAGTGGATTTATTTGAAAGCAAACTCTCTATCATTTCCTCTGGCTCACCCTTTCTTTATTATTTTATTGCATGAACGTATGTGCCCATTCTCTGGAGGCGAGCAGTCACGTTTCCTACTTATTGACGATCTGTCTCTGAGCTCACATTTCTCCACATGGCTTATTTATTTGATAAAGTGTGATGCCTCTGCTTTTGTGGCCTTAATCGGAGCTTAACATCTTTACTCGGAGATCAATAAACTTTATGAATTATCTCGCCAGCGTCTATTTTTATGGCTTCTCTTGCTCATTAGCATGGCTGGCTTTATTAGCTAAGGCTTGCCAGTGTCTTTAGCCTGTCCTGTGTTCCTTAGGTACAGTAAATATCATTCATGTTGTAATTAATATGCACACCCTCAGCACTAATTAAAACATAGACCCCCTCCAACCAGCTGGGCCCAGGCAGCAAGAGCTGCTGCCACACTGTAATGAACTTCTTGTAAATGTGAGCCCAGCCATCGGATATCATATCCCTAGGAGCTGACAGCATGCGATGGAGGGGGGAAGTAATAAGATCTATGAACTTGTTAATACCCAACCAACCATCCACAAGCTTCCCCCTAGTCCCATCTGAAAAAAAGAGGAAATTTTAATGACACAACTCTAATTAGAGCCTTACTTTATCTCTTGTGTTTGCTTAAAAGGAGAGAGAATGAGAGAGGAAAGATTATATTATGTTAAGTTTGAGCGTGTATAATGAAGCGTTCATGAAAAAATGGTGGACTTGTGAATGAGTTATTGTATAAATGTATATAAAAGCATGTATAGTAATTGACCAGAACAAATTATAAGAAAATGAATTCAACCAGTGATGAGTGATAGTGTCTTGTAAAATCACTCCTTAATTAATTTAACTACACTTGAATTAAACTGACTTAAATGTTGCTTAAAGTCTGTTGAAAGCACACTGGGGAAGCAATATATAAAGCTTCGTCAACTAACTTCTCTCTAAGTCTAATTAACAATAATCAATGGTCTGCTTATAGTTTTTACAACAGCACGACAGGAATGTTAGTAAATAAAAATCCATACACTAAGGCTACATTAAAGTCAGTAATGGCTAGACACATTCATTTACTCACAAAAAATAAAATTATAAAGGTTTAACCCAATATTAAAATGCTAATTATAGCTCTTCAAATCAATAAAGACCACTAGAGATTTTTAATATGGGGATTTACAGTCAACTGTCTTTAATTAAGATCGAAAGTTTTCTTTCATACTTATACTGTCGAACTCGCTCCCTAAAGACCTTCTCCGACCACTTAATCTGCCGTAATTGTATCTTTAATAATTGTGCAAACAGTGGGAAAGGTCAGGGCTTATAATAGGAGAACAGAGATGATGTGGAGAAAGGGATGAATAAGCTCTACACCCAGCTCTTCTCTCACCACTAGTCTCTGCTGTTGCCTCACTTTTCCCAGTCTTACCTTCACACCTACAATTCCTATAATGTCTATACATACAGAAGAGGAAAACTGCCATCTGGACCAGTGATCTGCTGCTCCCCCATCACATCTTTCTTCCAGGGTATTTGGTATCTGGAAAAGTAGTTATAGACCTCAGAGTAAACAGAAATTAGCCATAGCATTAAAACCACTGCCAGGTGAAGTGAATAACATTGACAGCTTGGTGCTCTGGCCAACGTTCCGCTGGTAAACCTTGGGTCTTGGCATTCATGTGGATGTTATTTTGACATGTACCACCTACTTAAAAATTGTTGCAGACCAAGAACATTCATTTGTCTTTCAGCAGGATAATGTGCTCTGCCACACTTCAAAAACTGGCCAGGAATGGTTTCTGGTGCATGTCAGAGAGTTCAAGGTGTTGACTTGGCCTCCATCTGTGGGATGTGCTGGTCAAACAAGGCCAATCCATGGCCACACCTCACAACTTACATACCAGAAACCACAGAACACCTTCAGAGGTCTTGTGGAATCCATGCCTAAATGTGTTTGAGACTTGGTGGTGCCATGCCAACCTACACAATATTAGGCAGATGGTTTTAATGATGTGAGATGGTATTTGTGCCTATTCTTTTTCATGTGGTCAAGCTATGTAATAATACCAGTGAAAGCCTAAACCTTAGCACAGTGACTATTACTTGAGTTCAGACTATTCAAATTGATACACAGAGTATTTGCAGTGATGTATACAATTACTGTTCTGGGTGACTACTGACAATTTATACTGGTTATACTGACTACTGTTTATTAAATCATCTTGTTATTCAGTCCCACCCAGAGGAGTATGGAGTCTGATTCCTCTCAAGGTTTATTGTCCAGAGAAAGTTTTTATTTTGCCAGTGGTGTATTTGGCTTGCTCATTTGGGGTCCTGGCTCTGCTTTTGTAACACTGCTTTGAGACAATGCCTATAGTAAAAAAGAAAAAAAAAAGTTAAAAAAAAAGTAGTCTCGTGCTGAATATACGAGAACTTATGGTGACTTGGGTAGATAATGCAGAGACCCACTCCTTTCTATAATTTATGATATTTATTATTTTATTATTTTATACTCTCAACTATGAGAGAAAAAGAAACCACATTGCAGGATTTTTAAAGAATTAATTGTAAATCATGGTGCAAAATAAGTATTTGGTTACCCACAAACAAGCAAAATTTTTGGTTCTCACAGACCTGTAACTTCTTCTTTAAGAAGCTCTTCTGTACTTCACTTGTTACCTGTATTAATAGCACCTGTTTGACCTCGTTATCTGTATAAAAGACACCTGTCCACAGCCTCAAACAAGTCAGACTCCAAACTCAACCATGGCCAAGACCAAAGAGCTGTCAAAGGACACCAGGAAGAAAATTGTAGAACTGCAACAGGCTGGGAAGAGTGAATCTACAATAGGCAAGTAGGTTGGTGTGAATAAATCAACTGTGGGAGCAATTGTAAGACATATAAGACCATTGATAATCTCCCTCGATCTGGGGCCCCACGCAAGATCTCATCCCGTGGGGTCAAAATGATCATGAGAACGGTGAGCAAAAATCCCAGAACTACACGGAGGGACCTGATGAATGACCTGTGGAGAGCTTCGACCAAAGTAACAAAGGCTACCATCAGTAGCACACTACACCAAGAGGGACTGTCAGGCATGTCCCCCTGTTTAAGCCAGTACATGTCCAGGCCCGTCTGAAGTTTGCCAGAGAGCATATGGATGATCCAGAAGAGGACTGGGAGAATATCATGTGGTCAGATGAAACCAAAATAGAACTTTTTGGTAAAATCTCAACTTGTTGTGTTTGGAGGAAGAAGAATGCTGAGTTGCATCCCAAGAACACCATACCTACTGTGAAGCATGGGGGTGGAAACATCATGGTTTGGGGCTGTTTTTCTGCAAAGGGGACAGAACGACTGATCCGTGTTAAGGGAAGAATAAACGGGGTCATGTATCTTCAGATTTTTAGCCAAAACCTCCTTCCATCAGTGAGAGCATTGAAGATGGAACGTGGCTGGGTCTTCCAGCATGACAATGATCCCAGACACACTGCTCGAGCAACGAAGGAGTGGCTCCGTGAAAAGCATTTCAAGGTCCTGGAGTGGCATAGCCAGTCTCCAGACCTCAACCCCATAGAAAATTTGTGGAGGGAGTTGAAAATTCGTGTTGCCCAGTGACAGCCCCAAAACATCACTGCTCTAGGGAAGAGCTGCATGGAGGAATGGGCCAAAATACCAGCTACAGTGTGTGCAAACCTGGTGAAGACTTACAGGAAACGTTTGACATTGTCATTGCCAACAAAAGTTATGTTACAAAGTATTGAGTTGAACTTTTGTTATTGACCAAATACTTATTTTCTATCCATAATTTACAATTAAATTCTTTAAAAATGCAAAAGTATTCGGCCCCCTTGAACTTTTCAACCTTTTGCCACATTTCAGGCTTTAAACATAAAGATATGAAATTGTAATTTTTTGTGAAGAATCAACAACAAATGGGACACAATCGTGAAGTGGATCTAAATTTATTGGATATTTTAAACTTTTTTTAGAAATAAAAAACTGAAAAGTGGGGTGTGCAAAATTATTCGGCCCCCTTGCGTTAATACTTTGTAGCTGCAAGTCGCTTGGGGTATGTCTCTATCAGTTTTGCACATCGAGAGAATGAAATTTTTGCCCATTCTTCCTTGCAAAACAGCTCGAGCTCAGTGAGGTTGGATGGAGAGCGTTTGTGAACAGCAGTTTTCAGCTCTTTCCACAGATTCTCAATTGGATTCAGGTCTGGACTTTGACTTGGCCATTCTAACACCTGGATACGTTTATTTGTGAACCACTCCATTGTAGATTTTGCTTTATGTTTTGGATCATTGTCTATATATATACAGTGGGGCGAAAAAGTAGGTCTGTGATTTTCATCATAGGTACAGTTATATTCTCTGTTTGACTGTACCGGTACATATCTTACAATATATATGTAACATAATGTTGTCTCCTCTATTTTAATTTAGTTTATATATGATTACTTTTTATTTTTCTTATTTTATTCTTGAAACTGCACCATGGGAAATAATTCGCTTTAGCTGCATTTGTGTGTCAGTAGACAAGAATGAATTTTAGAAATTAAAATAAATAATAATACAAAAATGCTGTTATTGGATGTAACATTAAGTAAATAAAGCAGATAAAGTCATAATTCCTTCATAGGTCAGAATGGGTTATACTGTATAGTCATTTTGTAGCACCTGTTATATGCAATCTTATTGGAAATCTAGTAAAGTCTATTAGAGTCTAGTAAAGTATAAAGAAGATATAGCAAACTTTGAAGGGAACAAAATAATAATGCATCAAATTTGAAACACTGAAAAAAAAGAACCATATAGTTTGGCAAAATTTCTGCAACTTTCCAGATCCTCTACTGTTTTTGTAATGTCTCAGACGTAACTTTCAGTTCAACGAATTTTCCATAAATATATGTTTCACACCTTAGGTTAAGTTTAAGTCTGGTCTCTGTAGAGACATGTGTTAACTTTAGAAAATCATCAAAAAAAAGGGGTTTTCCCAGGGCTGCTAAAAAGTATTCAACTGTATATGGTAAATACCTATATAAACTATGAGGGTATGTCCGATGTCTGATATGCATGTACAGTGTTATGTAAACCTTTGGTCATCCCAGTCAGTGTATCACATTAAGTCATTCATGTTCTTAACCGTTTAAACCTGGACAGGGTCACGGGGGACCCTGTGCCTAGCCAGCGGCATAGGGCACAGGACAGGAACAACCCTAGACAGGATGCCAATCGTAGGGCACACGCATTCACACACATACTCGAGCCACTTTAGAGACATACATGTCTTTCGACTTTGGGAGAAAACTGGAGCACCCAGAGTAAACCCACTCGGACATGGGGAGGACCTGCAGACTCCTCACAGAAAGGACCCAGACAGCTCCACCTAAGATCTAACCCCCCCACACACACACATATATACATACATACATACATACATATATATATATATATATATATATATATATATATATATATATATATATATATATATATATATATAATTTTACATTGTTACCTGTTCTTTACAGCAATATTTTACTACCTATTTATTTATTTACCTGTTTTTGATTTTTGCACAGTACTTTATACTGTAGTCTGAATAATGATAACAAATCCATCAGTGCCAGTACCTGCTCTATTGTGTAGTTATCATGAGATCAGCAATAAAAATGTCTTACACTGCATAAGTAGGTTAAGTAATGATGCAGTATTATTAATTATCCTGGGAGGTAAATAATAAAATAAAAATGATGTACTAAGATAGATAACGTTACCTTATCTTACACTTCCATGCCAAGCGGCTGGGTTACAAGGTGCTGATATCTAACTGAGCTTTATTCATGATGCAGTTAAAAATTAGGTCCAAGTACAGACTAGTGGAGGCTTTAATTTGGTTATAGTTTATAAATGTCAGAGATACAAGTCCATTAATCAAGTTATAACATGAGCGTGTATAGGGAGACACGGCCATGCTTCCTCTGGTAATAAGATCACATACGTTTGAAAGGGCTGCCATTATCTCTGTGGGTTTCCAAGCTCAACTTAGAACTCCAGAAACGATTTTCATTCAGTGCTCATTAATATGCAAAAATATTCAAATGAGATTGTAATTAAGCATCTACTCCGTGGAAACCCTTTTCATGATAATTTATGATAAACTTAGCTGCTTTGATTGAGATTGATTTTTTTCTTTTTTTTTTTGTTGGTGCTGAGGAACTGTCATGAATACAAATTTTGTTTCAGTATCCAGGTAGAAACTTTATGAAATAGAGAATTACTAAAGTAAACACTAAACAGAATGGTATTATTACTTGTATGTGATTTCTGGTAAAAGTAAATCTCACGTTTTAGTTAACTGCACTTTGAAGTAAATCTGGATGTATAAGGGGAGAGTGAGTGAGTGAGTGAGTGAGTGAGTGAGTGAGTGAGAGAGAGAGAGAGAGAGAGAGAGAGAGAGAGAGAGAGAGAGAGAGAGCAGGGTGTCACAGCCTCCAAGCTTGTCTGTCTCTTAGTCATTTCCTGCTCTTAATAAGCCACTAGAGAGTGAATTAAAAGGCACTGTTAACTTATGAGGAGCATCACAACTGCACCGTACCCGATGTTGTAATGGCATCTAATGGCTTGCTATAATCTGAAATAGACTTAGCACTGAGATTACCTTTATTGCACATGACACATGTTTTGCGTTTGGACTGTCTTTTATTTTCAATAAGATACAGGAAATTTACACAAAGTGGTCATTTTAGGGGCTCTATGCAATATTACAGGTTAATTACTCAATAACTAATAGTTATTATTTAAACCAGCATTATTTGTGTATGTTGGGGGGCAGGAGTCGAGTTTATATATCATTGTGAGGACCACTTTCTTTTAAAATAACAAAAGAGCCAAAGGATTTGCTGTACATTACTGAGGTTAAGTTAGTTAGTTGTAGGTGTCGAATTAATTAGTAATAGTACTTTTATGTCAGTGGGAAGTTCCCACAAAGATAGCAAGACAAAATTTGTGTAGAAAGATCTGATATTTTTTGCCTTGAGTGGACTTTGGTCAGGTCAATATGGGGAAAACTGCCTTTTTTTTTTTTTTTTAACAGAAATTGCAACTTTCTTTTAAAAAAACCAAAGGGAGAAAATTTGTTGCTTTAGGTTACTGAGGTTAAGGTTGGGGGTAGGATTAATTAGCTACAATAACCATTATGTCTATGAAAAGTCCCCAAAACACACCAGGTGTGTGTGTGTGTGTGTGTGTGTGTGTGTGTGTGTGTGTGTGTGTGTGTGTGTGTGTGTGTGTGTGTGTGTGTGTTTATGATGTGCGGGTGTGGGCAGGATGCTGTGAACGTACGTGAATGAGCAGGGGGCAGATGCACACATGATAATATCTCCTGTAATTAACAGAACTTGAAATAACACCTCAGAGGCTAACTCCTCATTGTTATTAAGGCACAACATAAAAGCAAACAGTAATCTTGAGCAAATAATATTATTGTTGTTGATATACATGGATTTTGGAACAATTCTCAAAGCTTGTTAAATTTCCTGATGAAAGCAATCAGGGAAGTCTGTGCACCTCCTTTAGTTGCTCATTTTTGTTCCAAGGTTTGAGCTTAGGTATCTGTGAAGACTTTAGGGAAACAACATTGTATTTATGATCTCCTTAAATTTATGAACTCAGTTATAATCAGTGGTTGTTTTACAACTGCACATAAACAAGAAATGGCCAAAACACGACAAACATGATTGTATTTCATTTTACAAACTGAAAATGAAAGTGAATTTAAAAATGTTGAAGTCACATCAGTTTTAACTGAGAAAGAGCCACTGCTGCTACCATAGTTTTATTGTGGCCAGCATTTTGATTAATCAGATTATGTTGCAACAAAATGGCTAACAAAGGCAAAATCTGTGACAAAGACAACATTTAAAATATTCATATTGACCTATATTGTTGAAAATATGTAAGTTTAATTTCATCTCACTAAAACTCTCTACAGTCACCTTATATATTCAAGAAATAAAAGCTTTTCTGTTATTCCGAGTTTATTAAGCAAAAATCATCGTTTGCCTAGTTTTGTTAACAGTTTGTTAAATGAGTTATGCTGTTAAAATGAAAAGCAATTAATTATTACTCACTGAATTTTTTGGGGGGCGTCCTTCAGTTTCACTGATGACAAGGACACTCTTCTGAATATTAGGACTATGATTGAACAGTTACTAAAACTGATCAAGAAATTCAGTTTTCTCATATCTCCATGGTGTTTGTTCCATCATAACTTGAAATATACATTTTACTGTTAGTCAACATTATTATCCAGAGCAACTTCAGAAATTGTGGATTAAGGGCCTTGCTCAGTGGAAGCTTGGCAGTAGTGGTTCTTGAACCCTCAATATTCTCTGTACCACTAAACTCTAAACTCTGTACCATCACAGCCCCCACTATATTACCAATAACATGCCAAATTCTTTCACATGACTGTTAAAGGAAGCACATAACCAAGCTTCTAGATCCACTATGTCTTAATAGTCTTAATTATGTCTTAATCAGGTATGCACATTGCTGATCAACTAATAAACAATGATCTGACCTCGATGCACGGGCTACTTCAGCAGAAGACCACACCAAGGGACACTCCTGTCAGCTAAGAACACGCAATGTTGCCTGCTCTAATGAATCTTGATTTCTGCTGCGCCATTCGGACTGTAGGATCAGAATGTGAAGTAAACATAGAAGCATGAATCCATCCTTCCTTTTATCAATGGTTCAGACTTCTGGTGGTGCAATGGTGTGGTGGATACGCACCACGTCACAAAGCTTAAATCATCACAAACTGGTTTCTTGTTATGAGCAAATTTTACACACAGATATTCATACAGTTTTTATGTTTCATCCCCACTTATCCTGGGCACAATTTATAGGGCACAGGTGAGCATGTGTCCTGGATTGAGCAGCAGACCATTGGAAAACTGGGTAGGGGTCCTGTTGTAGCAGCAGGGTATGATCCCTGATTGTATTTTTGTTTTGGTTTGTTTTGTTTGTGAATACCCATTCTAATATAATTCTCTGTCTAGTACTGTAGCACAGTATTGTTTAACTGATCACTGTCTAATAATTAGCTAAGCATTCTTATTATGAAGGGAGGCAATAACTACACAACCCAGTGGAATGTATGCAAGCCAGCGTGCACTGGTCAACAGCGTAGAATATTGGAAGTAATCTGCACAGAGTTGCTTCCTGAGGACAAATATTGGAGTAACAAATGATATTTATTGTGGGGGTTGAAATGCTACTTTAGCCACAGGCTGTAGAAACATTAAGGTCCCAATAAAATCCTGGTCAGTGTGTGCTCCCAGGAACAGACTTAGACTTTATTAGCTTCATTCCGGTCTCTCTGTAAAGGCAAACCAGTCACTCATTATTATTAGATTATTAAAGTTATTATATTCTCATTTGGAAATGCAATATATCTAATAGCAAGAAATGGTCTAAAATGTAGTGTAGATAGAAAAATACTAAAATGGTTTGTAAATGGTTGTGTTTTGTAATGTAGAGGCTGTAATGCGTTTATATGTAATACTAATATGCTGCTTTTGGAAAGTAACATAATTAGTAAAAATGCAAAGGCTAGAATAATTGTGCATATAAATGCCAATTGAAGCATGAATAAAGGGTGGGTTTAAGGGAAATAACATAATTAGTATAGTATTAGAATGCATATAGAATCAGTTTAATTAAACTCCTTAACCTGTGTTGATGCCAATAAATAAATAAATAAATAAATAAATAAAAATAATACAATAAAACCTTCTAGGTAACCATTCAAAATACAATTCAAAATTATACACACTGTACAACGATAGTTCACAATTGGACTACTTTATCATGCAAGTGCATACCTAATGCTGTTTACCGTATTTTTCGGATCATAAGGCGCACTTAAAATCCTTTAATTTTCTCAAAAATCGACAGTGCACCTTTAAATGCGGTGCGTCTAATGTATGAATTAATTCTGGTTGTGCTTTCTGACCTAGAACTGATTGTAGATGGTACACGGCGCTCATAAATCTGTCAAAATGTTTTAGTACGGTCATGGTAGGTTACGAAGCTTACGGCCACCGTAGTCAGGAAACATCGCGGAGTAATACGATCTGTGCTTCAGCATTACGGTGTGTGCATTCATTCATTCATTTTCGAAGCGGATTTCAAACTCAACGCTATCAGTCACGCAGTACAACATGGACATAGAGCAGCTGCGAGAGAATTCAACATTAACGAACCAATGATACGGAAGTGGAGGAAGCAAGAAGACGCCCTGCGCCAGGTAAAGAAAACAAACTGAGCTTCCGAGGGAACTTAAGAGTTTTGTTTCATTTAATGCGCGTCTTAATAATCCGGGTGCGCTTTATATGTATGAAAATAGACCCGTTAGCAAGTCGATCATTGATATTGCGTTCTTATAATCCGGTGCCGCTTTATAGCCTTGGAAAATACGGTACGGGTTAACTTTTTCGATTCCATGGGAATCCTTCTTCTATTTTTCTGCACAAAATATGGCCTATAACATAACAAATTTTCAGTCCTAAAAGTAGATAAAGAGATCCAAATTAAATAAATAAGACAATAACATTATGCTTGGTCATTTGTTTTTTTTGTGGAAAATTATCCAGTATTACATATCTGTGATTGGCAAAAATATGTGAAAATTTGCTTTCAGGTCACATTTGCTGGTGTGACCTGATGTGACCCCCTTGTGCAACAGTTAACATTTCTGCTGACTGTTGATCAGTCGTACATATCAGCTTGGAGGAATTATAGCCTCTTCCCCTGTACAGAGTCACTTCCATGTCAAGTCGTTCCACAACATGTTTATTGGATTAAGGTCAGGACTTTGACTCGGTCATTCCAAAACATTAAATTCTTCTTTACCAATCTTTGGTAGAATGTCATGTGTGCTTAGGGTCATCTTGCTTCACGTCCACGCTCATGGACAGTTCATAGACAGATGTGACATTTTCCTTAAGAATTTACTGGCAAAATTCACTGCTTCATCAGTGATGGTCAGAGGTGGCAGAAGAAATTCTTTACTTAAGTACAAGTACTACTAATCTGACAAAAAAACTCAAATAAAAGTTGAAGTATGCCTCATATGTTTTGCTCAAGTAGAAGTTTAAAAGTCCATACTACTAAATGTACTTAAAATAAAAAAAAAGCAAAAGTTTTTATTTAAAAAAACTTTTTGAAAAAAGCCTTTCTAACTTAATTTTTGAAACAGGATGTCTTTTATTGAGGGTACACATCATGAAACTGATGGTATATAACAGTTTGTACTTCATGAATCATCTGCAAAACTCATAAAAATGACATTATCATCTTTAGCTAAGCACAGCAAGAACAGAATACAAACATTTTCAGACACGAGGAACCAAAATAGACAAAATACTAGATTGTGTCATTTTTGAAAAATAACCTAAATATATAACTAAAATAGATAAGAAATAGATTTAGAAAAGTAGTAGATAAAATTCGAAAATGCGTAAAAGGTGCAGATTTCTCTTTTGAAATGTAGCGAGTAAAAATTAAGCATTAAGGTATAGAAATAATCAAGTAAAGAACAGTTACCTAAAAAATATACATGAGTGCAGTAACAAAGTACTTGTACTTTGTTACTTACCACCTCTGATGATCCTGGTCCAGATGCATACCACCTTCATGATTCACATGTGCTGGAATGTACAGTTGTGCTTGAAAGTTTGTGAACCCTTTAGAATTTTCTATATTTCTCCATAAATATGACCTAAAACATCATCAGATTTTCACATAAGACCTAAAAATAGATAAAGAGAACCCAGTTAAACAAATGATACAAAAATATTTTACTTCGTCATTTATTTAATGAGAAAAATGATCCAATATTACATATTAGTGAGTGGCAAAAGTGTGTGAACCTTTGCTTTCAGTACCTGGTGTGACCCCCCTGTGCAGCAATAACTTCAACTAAACGTTTCCTGTAACTGTTGCTCAGTCCTGCACACCGGCTTGGAGGAATTTTAGCTCATTCCTTTGTACAGAACAGCTTCAACTCTGGGATATTGGTGGGTTTCCTCACATTAACTGCTTGCTTCAGGTCTTGCTTGACTTGGCCATTCCAAAACATTAACTTTATTCTTCTTTAACCATTATTTGGTAGAACGACTTGTGTGCTTAGAGTCGTTGTCTTGCTGCATGACCCACCTTCTCTTGAGATTCATGGACAGATGTCCTGACATTTTCCTTTAGAATTCTCTGATATAATTCAGAATTCATTGTTGCATCAATGATGGCAAGCCGTCCTGGCCCAGATGCAGCAAAACAGATCCAAACCATGATACTACCACCACCACGTTTCACAGATGGGATAATGTTCTTATGCTGGAATGCAGTGTTTTAGTTTCTCCAAAACATAACACTTTTATTTTAAACCAAAAAGTTCTATTTTGGTCCCATCTATCCACAAAACATTCTTCCAGTAGCCTTCTGGCTTGTCCATGTGATCTTTAGCGAACTGCAGATGAGCAGTAATGTTCTTTTTGGAGAGCAGTGGCAAACTCCTTGCAAACCTGCCATGCACACCATTGTTGTTCAGTGTTCATCTGATGGTGGACTCATGAACATTAACATTAGCGAATGTTAGAGAGGCCTTCAGTTGAAGTTACCCTGGGGTCCTTTGTGACCTCTCCAACTATGACACGCCTTGCTCTTGGAGTGATCTTTGTTGGTTGACCACTCCTGGGGAGGGTAACAGTGGTCTTGAATTTCATCCATTTGTACACAATCTGTCTGACTGTGGATTGGTGGAGTCCAAACTCTTTAGAGATGCTTTGTAACCTTTTCCAGCCTGATGAGCATCAACGACTCTTTTTCTGAGGTCCTCAGATATCTCCTTTGTCCATACACTTCAACAAACATGTGTTGTGAAGAGCAGACTTTGATAGATCCCTGTTCTTTAAATAAAACAGGATGCTCACTCACACCTGATTGTCATCCCATTGATTGAAAACACCTGACTCTAATTTCACCTTCAAATTAACTGCTAATCCTAGAGGTTCACATACTTTTGCCAGTGTCTAATATGTAATATTGGATCATTGTCCTCAATAAATAAATGACCAAGTATAATATTTTTGTCTCATTTGTTTAACTGGGTTCTCTTCATCTACTTTTAGGACTTGTGTGAAAATCTGATGTTGTTTTACGTCATATTTATGCAGAAATATAGAAAATTCTAAAGGGTTCACAAACTTTCAAGCACCACTGTAGTGGTTTCCTTTCTCTGGATATAATGGTTTTCATTAAAACCAAAAAGTTCTATTTTTATCTCATCCATCCACAAAATATTTTTCCAATAGCATTTAAAGCTTGTCCTTATGTTTTTGCAATGTTTTTTTGTTTTGTTTTGGAGAGTATAGGCTTTTCTCAATGCATTCCTGTCATGCAGACACTTATTGTTCTTGATGGTGGAGTGAGAGAGGCCTTTAGTATTTTTTTATTAACAAGTTAACCCAGGTTACTTTGAGGCCTCAGTGAATATTACATGCCTTGCTCTTGGATTCATCTGTTTTGGTCGGCCACTCCTGAGAAGGATAACAATGGCCTTCATTTTTTTACACAATATACCTGAATGTGATTTGGTGGTGTCTAAACTCTTTAGAGACAGTTTTGTAAACTTTTAATCAGCCTCACGAGCAACTCCTTTTCTGCCATGATAAACTTCCACAAATGTTAGGTGAAGATCAGACTTTGACAGATCCCTCTTCTTTAAATACAACAGGTTGCCTACTCACACCAGATATGCAGAAATAGAAAATTCCAAAGGGTTTACAAACTTCTACTGTAATTAGAGAGAGAGAGAGACAGAGACAGAGAGAGAGAGAGAGAGAGAGAGAGAGAGAACAAGTGAGGGCACCTGTAGTGATAGCATATTGAGTAGTCGTACCAGTGTTAATCTGTCAGCTATAGATGGCCATTGTGAAAGTAACAGCTCGCCTGCTTGCAATCCATATTCAATGTGTATTACTGATGGACATAGCACATTAACAGACTCATTATCTATTTCAGACCATATGGACCTAGGCTGTGGTGGGTCACTTCAATGCCACCCTGAGCTGCTCAGTCTAATTACAACGATTATTCCATCTCCATCATAGGAGGCATTGCTAGAAAATGATGGCAAGGTCCCTCATGATTGGTGTCAGTGATCTCTGAACTAGCAGTTAAAAAGTTCATCCATGTACAAAGCCAAATCTGTTCATTTTTCAGTTACATAAGTGCTTGCACTGAAAGTTTCCTGGAGCAATATTAAATGCATCACTTACTAAGAATATAATCATGGTACTTGAAAATACTATGGAATACTTTTTCTGATGGTTTTGCTATGAATGTTCCCCCAAACACAAGTTTCATACCTATACAGATTACACAAAAAGTCTCCCATTTCTCTCTAAATAAAGTTAATGCAGTTTTCAATATGGAGCCTGGGAGAAGGTGCTGACCAGAGTCATTGGTGATTTGGCACCTCAAATGCACCTGATTTATCTCATCAGCTCATTGTCAGAGTTATTATTATTTAAACAGAAAAAGCTGGCTTCAGTTAACCTGTAGCCACAAATCATGTGCCATTATAAAACCAACTGTTACAGTACTGGACTACTGACCAATATGTTGGAGACTGCTAATACTGTTGATTAAGGCTCTGAAACCTGAAAAAAATTGCATATTGCAAAATTGTAAATTTGTATCACTTGTGAGATAGTGGTGAATACTGTGACTCTATTATACAGTGGTGCAAAATGTATTTAGTCAGCCACTGATTGTGAAAGTTCTCCTACTAAGAAATATGAGAGGTCTGTAATATTCATCATAGGTACACTTCAACTATGAGAAACAAAATGAGAAACATATTCCAGGAAATCACATTGTAGGATTTTTAAATAATTTAATTGTAAATAAGTATTTGGTCAATAACAAAGATCACCTCAATACTTTGTAACATAACCTTCGTTGGCAATGACAGACGTCAAACGTTTCCTGTAAGTCTTCACCAGGTTTGCACACACTGTAGATGGTATTTTGGGCCATTCCTCCATGCAGATCTCCTTTAGAGCAGTGATGTTTTGGGGCTGTTGCTGGGAAACACAGACTTTCAACTCCTTCCACAAATTTTCTATGGGGTTGAGGTCTGGAGATTGGCTAGGCCACTCCAGGACCTTGAAATGCTATTTACGGAGCCACTCCTTTGTTACCTGAGCGTTGTGTTTGGGATCACTGTCATGCTGGAAGACCCAGCCACATTCCATCTTCAATGCTCTCACTGATGGAAGGAGGTTTTGGCTAAAAATCTGACGATACATGGCCCCGTTCATTCTTCCCTTAACATGGATCAGTCGTTCTGTCCCCTTTGCACAGCCCCAAAGCATGATGTTTTCACCCCCATGCTTCACAGTAGGTATGGTGTTCTTGGGATGCAACTCAGCATTCCTCTTCCTCCAAACACAATGAGTTGAGTTTTTACCAAAAATTCCATCTGACCACATGATATTCTACCAATGCTCTTCTGGATCATCCATACGCTCTCTGGCAAACTTCAGATGGGCCTGGACATGTACTAGCTTAAGCAGGGGGGCACGCCTGGCACTGCAGGAGTCCCTCTCGGCGTAGTGTGTTACTGATGGTAGCATTTGTTACTTTGGTCCCAGCTCTCTGCAGGTCATTCATCAGGTCCCTCCGTGTAGTTCTGGGATTTTTGCTCACCGTTCTCATTATCATTTTGACCCCACGGGATGAGATCTTGCATGGGGCCCCAGATCGAGGGAGATAATCAATGGTCCTGTATGTCTTCCATTTTTTTACAATTGCTCCCACTGTTGATTTATTCACACCAACCTGCTTGCTTATTGTAAATTCACTCTTCCCAGCCTGCTGCTGGTGTACGGTTTTCTTCCTGGTGTCCTTCGACAGCTCTTTGGTTTGGAGTCTGACTGTTTGAGGCTGTAGACAGGTGTCTTTTATACAGATAACAAGGTCAAACAGGTGCCATTAATACAGTTGTGGACAGAAGAGCTTCTTAAAGAAGAAGTTACAGGTCCGTGAGAGCCAAAAATCTGGATTTCTTTCTCATTTTGTCTCTCATAGTTGAAGTGCACCTATGATAAAAATTACAGACCTCTCTCATCTTTCTAAGTAGGAGAACTTGCACAATCAGTTTCTGACTAAATAATTTTTTGCCCCGCTGTAATACAACTCCAAATCAGAAAAAGTTGGGACGGTACAGAAAATCCTTACATTTCCTTTGACTTTCATTTCATTGCAAAACAAGCCAAATCAGAAAAAGTTCAGACTGAAATATGTCTTTCTTTAAGGAACATTGTTTTTAAACATTTCAATAATTTCCTCACACATTTGTTGATAAACTGGAGAGCCTCTGCTCATCTACAAAGGATTCGAAGGACACACCATCATAGATCGTGTAGACCGCGTCCTTTGAAGGATGCAGCCCCTAAAATGGTATTCAGCCTATTAACATTTTCATTCACATTCATGTCATTTAGCAGACACCCTTATTAAGAGTGACTTACAGTTGATACAATCTTACAATCCAAGCATATGTGGGTTAAGGGCCTTGCTCAGGGACCCAACAGTGGCAGCGGTGGGATTTTAACCCTGGACCTTCAGGTCCATAGTCCAGTACCTTAACCGCTAGGCCACCACAGTCCCACATTAAGGTGTGTCTTTCGAAAGCTGCATAGACCGCGGTGAAGACTGAACCGAATGAGACAGAACCACTGTTACCACCCTCACTCTTCAGCGCTATTCCCGCCTGCGACGTATCACAAAACAGCTATAAGCTTTATAAAAATGGAGCCAGAAATTTTGAGTTTAGTTTTTATGCTGTTTTTGGTTTTTCAATTATTTAAGGAGGAAACGCTTCACCGCAGGTGCTGGCATTCATTTCCCCCCACAGTTTAATAAAGGTCTCGGTTTGTTCCTTGCTCCCTAAAACTAAAAAAAATTATTAATTAAAAAAATGCACTTTTGCTTTTTAACATTTAGCTATTCAAGTTATAAAATCCTTACATCTAAATAATGTATATTCCTCAGCCAACCGTTCTGATGTCACTAAGTTCCCCTCACGCGCAATGCACCTCGGGATAGTATCCTTCGTTTTCGGCCGCATACGAAGGAGTTTTCGAAATGGGCCAGCCCAGGCGCGCGGCTATGACGCAATTTGTCTTCAAATGCAGCCTCCGAAGGATGCAGCCCTGAAATGGGATTCGGCCTTAGAGTATTTTGAGCTGGCTATAATTTACTGTGCTCCAGCAAGCGCCCGCCTCTAGAAGCACATTATAAGCAGTTGATTGGATGACTGCCCGTCTTTGCTCCTGATTGGTTGCGAGGGACTTTCAGAAGTGAAAGAAGCAGCAGTTTTATAGCTCGTGGAGTTAAGGCAGCAAACTGCCTGTAGTTACACCTTTCTTGAATACGTTATATTTACAAATTCATGTGAATTAGGTTTATTCAAGTTTCCTATTAATTGTAGCTTTGTGACAGTAGTGTTTAGTTAGTAAGTTCGATATGACTTGGCAAAACGTATAAACTCCCCAACTTTCGTTTCGGTTTCACCTAGGTTGGTGGAATTAAGCCGGGACAACAGTCTACAGTTTTGTTTGTAGTTTTAGCGTTTAAATACAGTTCTAGGTTGTTGACAGTGATGGCTCATAAGAAAAGAGCTTTGCCTTGCCCACTGCCAGACGGCTGGATACTCCGAGACACAGACAAGAGAGAGTGGCGTCTGGGCAGAATCATTGGCAGGGGCGGCTTCGGACTCATTTACCTGGGTAACTTAATGCCTATAGTATTTAATGATTATTCTCATTAATTATATCAGAAAACAAATACGCCTTATACTTTGTGATTAATACAAACATTTTTATTCTTATATTAGAGTATGATATAATTCAGCTTTTGAGGGAGTTTTTCAGTTCCATTGACTTTTCCATTGATTTCAGTCATTCCATTGACTGAAAACACCAGACTCTAATTTCTCCTTCAAATTAATTGCTATTCCTAGAGGTTCAAATACTTTTGCCACTAACAGATATTTAATATTGGATCGTTTTCGTCATTAAATAAATGACCGTGTATAATATTTTTGTCTAATTTGTTTGTCTTTATCTACTTTTAGGGTTTGAAAAAGTGATAATGTTTTAGGTCACATTTCTGCAAAAATATAGAAAATTGTAAAGAGTTCACAAGCTTTCAAACACCACTGTAACTTCTAAAGGAAATGGATGGACTGTAGAAGCAAATTGCAATTGAGGGACACTGTCTTGATGCAGAATTAAGTCTTCTCAGGTGTAATTTCCAGCTTGTCATTTGTTATAGTAATGTCGATGTGCATACTTCACATTTTATTCGAACTTTGACTCCATGACTTTAGTTTCGCTCTTAGATTTATCATCTACGCCGCCCAAGGAGGTTGGGTCCCTTTTTGAGTCTTGGTCCTCCCAAGGTTTCTTCCTAGAACTGGGGAGTTTTTCCTTGCCACTGTCGCCCTAGGCTTGCTCAATTTGGGATTGGACGT